>CM038642.1:587500-632500 GCA_021554675.1 Leuciscus idus | reverse complement strand
GATAAAGATTTTCATAGACATAAAACAGCGACATTATGACATTAAACTATTAATAAATCTGTCAGGTTGTGGATTATCTCCATGTAAATCAAACGATCGATCCGGAGAACATGATGTTTTATGGTTATTAATTCCCTGAGCTCGATCAGGGCTGATCTGAGACCTGTGACACTGATGAACATGAAGAGCTGTAGAGATCTGGGCTGATCTGAGACCTGTGACACTGATGAACATGAAGAGCTGTAGAGATCTGGGCTGATCTGAGACCTGTGACACTGATGAACATGAAGAGTTGTAGAGATCTGGGCTGATCTGAGACCTGTGACACTGATGAACATGAAGAGCTGTAGAGATCTGGGCTGATCTGAGACCTGTGACACTGATGAACATGAAGAGCTGTAGAGATCTGGGCTGATCTGAGACCTGTGACACTGATGAACATGAAGAGCTGTAGAGATCTGGGCTGATCTGAGACCTGTGACACTGATGAACATGAAGAGCTGTAGAGATCTGGGCTGATCTGAGACCTGTGACACTGATGAACATGAAGAGCTGTAGAGATCTGGGCTGATCTGAGACCTGTGACACTGATGAACATGAAGAGCTGTAGAGATCTGGGCTGATCTGAGACCTGTGACACTGATGAACATGAAGAGCTGTAGAGATCTGGGCTGATCTGAGACCTGTGACACTGATGAACATGAAGAGCTGTAGAGATCTGGGCTGATCTGAGACCTGTGACACTGATGAACATGAAGAGCTGTAGAGATCTGGGCTGATCTGAGGTCTGTGACACTGATGAACATGAAGAGCTGTAGAGATCTGGGCTGATCTGAGGTCTGTGACACTGATGAACATGAAGAGATGTAGAGATCTGGGCTGATCTGAGGTCTGTGACACTGATGAACATGAAGAGCTGTAGAGATCTGGGCTGATCTGAGACCTGTGACACTGATGAACATGAAGAGCTGTAGAGATCTGGGCTGATCTGAGGTCTGTGACACTGATGAACATGAAGAGCTGTAGAGATCTGGGCTGATCTGAGACCTGTGACACTGATGAACATGAAGAGCTGTAGAGATCTGGGCTGATCTGAGACCTGTGACACTGATGAACATGAAGAGCTGTAGAGATCTGGGCTGATCTGAGGTCTGTGACACTGATGAACATGAAGAGCTGTAGAGATCTGGGCTGATCTGAGGTCTGTGACACTGATGAACATGAAGAGCTGTAGAGATCTGGGCTGATCTGAGACCTGTGACACTGATGAACATGAAGAGCTGTAGAGATCTGGGCTGATCTGAGACCTGTGACACTGATGAACATGAAGAGCTGTAGAGATCTGGGCTGATCTGAGACCTGTGACACTGATGAACATGAAGAGCTGTAGAGATCTGGGCTGATCTGAGACCTGTGACACTGATGAACATGAAGAGCTGTAGAGATCTGGACTGATCTGAGACCTGTGACACTGATGAACATGAAGAGCTGTATAGATCTGGGCTGATCTGAGACCTGTGACACTGATGAACATGAAGAGCTGTAGAGATCTGGGCTGATCTGAGACCTGTGACACTGATGAACATGAAGAGCTGTAGAGATCTGGGCTGATCTGAGACCTGTGACACTGATGTTGCCAGACCGCATTCCAGCCCGAGGAACTTGGACGGAAGAGAGATAACATTCCCGTCACACACACTCTCCCGTCACACACACTCTCCCGCCACACACACTCCGGACGACCATGAGAGCAGCTGCTCGCGCTGGAACACACACACACACGCACGCGCGCGCGCCGTCATGCACAGGTAATCCCTTTACTACAGTAAACTAGTGGAAATTACACCGTTTGAGGGTAAACGAGGAACACAGTGGAGTTTGACTGAGATGTGAGTGTAGATAACAGAGTTTAATTATCACTAATGCTGAGGATTATTCAGGCATGCTTTCCTGAAGGGATATGGTCATAATCATAATCATAACATGTTGTTTGTGTCAGAAGAAAAGATTAATATTTAAACTCAGAGTGTGTTTGAGAGATCTCAGATCAGATCGAACTCTGAACCGGTTCTCGTTTGCCTGATGAATGTGGTTCTCTCTCTCTCTCTCTCTCTCTCTCTCTCTCTCTCTCTCTCTCTCTCTCTCTCTCTTTTTTTTTTTTCTTGGACGTGTTTATTCATGTAGAAAATGTGTTTTCATCCAAAACAACTTTATAATGAGGAAAAACACGCGCAGTTTCTCAATAAAACTTCGGTTCCATGAAGAACCTTTAACACTTTTGGAACCTTTATTTTGTAATAGTGTATTTTAAAGGTAGAACAAATGTGAGAGAAAAAGAAAACGAGTTTTATTGAGACGCTGTTGGTTTGTTTTTCTCACACGAGAACAAAGAACGAGCTGTTTTTGTGGAGGTGTTTCTGTGTAAATGAGTTATTGAAACACTGAACGTGTGTGTGTGTTGGTCATGATGTGTGTGTGTGTGTGTGTGTTGGTCATGATGTGTGTGTGTGTGTGTGTGTGTGTGTGTGTTGGTCATGATGTGTGTGTGTGTGTGTGTGTGTGTGTGTGTGTGTGTGTGGCTTCACCACAGATTTGCATGAACGTGAGCTGCCAGTATTTGAATGGTAAATTGGTACCGTTGGCATTTGGAGACTCGCTTGTTTTCCTCCTGAATCGTGTGTTTTAGGTCTGGATGTGTGTTTAAAGGGGTGGTTGATTATGATTTGACTTTTCTAACTGTAGTTAGTGTGTAATGTTGCTGTTTGAGCATAAACAACATCTGCAAAGTTACAGCGCTCAAAGTTCAAAGCAAAGGGACACATTTGCTTTTAAAGAAATAGTTTTTTAAGGACTACAACAAACGGCTTCACCAACCCTAGAGTTTACATAAGCCCCGCCCCCTGAACACGATTTATAGATTATCAAGCCAGAATATGCTAATCAATGACTAGAAGATAACTACACATAAGCTACATACATTCATCAACTAACCATTCAGAAATGTCCTGTTGCTTCTACATGTTGTCACTTCTTCTAGAGTCTCTCCATCTTTGACTCCGGTTTGAACATAAAAGGCTAAACATTTTTGAAATTTTCAGTGCATGTGTGTGTGAGGTAAAAGGACACAAGCTCCGCCCCCTGTGCCGGGAGCAGCAGCTCATTTGCATTTAAAGGGACGGACACAAAAACGGTGCGTTTTTGCTCACCCTCAAAAAGTGACAGTATTAACATGCAATATATAAATATGTGTGGGGTATTTAGAGCTGAAACTTCACACACACACTCTGGACATCAGAGACTTATTTTACATCTTGTGAAAAGGACATTACACCTCCCCTTTAATCTTCATTAGACGTGTGAGCGTGTCATAAACGACATGATTCTCATAGTTTCAGGAATATGTAATGTAATCTGATCCTCTTGCTCTGTGACGCGCATTATTGTGACATTGGAGATGATTATCATAAGTGTGTGTGTGTGTGTGTGTTGAGCGTTTGACAGCTCATCATGTCCTCTTGTGTTCTTCCGTTCTGTCTGAGAGGCTAATAGGAAGTTAATGTTGTATTATTGATTTCGGGGAGTGTGTTCAGGGTAATATACAGCATTATATAGCACAAGCCTGATTATATAGCACTGACTTTACAAACGCTTTAGCCAAAACAGGAAGTTTCAGTGTCAGGGCACTTCCTGTCTGAGACCTGAAAGCACTCTTATCTCTCGCTGTAGCGAACACACACACACACACACACACACACACACACACACACACACACACACACACACCTGCAGTTTCTCATGAGTAAATGCACACAATTTGGGGGTCATTATGATTTTGTTTGTTTGTTTGTTTGTTTGTAAGAATATAATCATTGTATTCAGCAAGGATGCATTAAATTGTTCAAGTGATTCTATTCTAGATCAATTCGGTTCTTTGGATCTTTCAATTCATCAAAGAATCCTGGAAAATAAAGTGTTTCTTAATCATCAAATCATGATATTAGAATGATTTCTGAAGGATCATGTGACACTGAAAATTCAGCTTTGATCACAGGAATATATTACACTTTACTATATATTCACATAGAGAACAGATGATTTACATTAGAATAATATTTCACAATTTTTACAGTATTTTTGAATGGTAGATTAAGAATTACATCACATAGGAATGTAACAGATATTGCTAGCAGAATTTTTATGATTTTTTTTGACATATGGTAAACCTTTAAGTATCCAGTGTTATTTTACTATATTTTGAATTAGATTTTTGTTTATATCTTCCATTTGTATTCATTTCAGTTAAAGTAATTTCAGTAATTTTGTTGTTTTTGCTTTTTAAACAAATGTCTATATAATTTTTATACATTTTTGTTTCAGTTTTTGGTATTTTAGAATATCAAGTCAAACTAAATGAACATGAGACATGCTCCCTTTTTATTTTAGTTAATGTTTATTTTATTTCGAGTAACGTAATGTTTTTAACGTAATAATAATAACCCTGGTTCTATTGTGTAACAATTTTTACAGTATAGTTTCACCTACATATCAAAGTACCATGTGATGCCGTCATCATACCGTGGTAAAGCCACAGGAACTCATCATATATCTCATGATTTGCTCTTGTTATATTGATCTGGATGAATAAGAGTAGAAACGCTGTTCTCTTGAAAGTGTCACGGCGGATGATGAACGAGTGTTTGTGGTTTGTTCTGGTTTAGTGTCGGCTAGTCATCACGAGTGACGAAGACGACTGGACGCTAGCGCTCTTCATCTGACGCTCTTAGTCATTACTGCTCCATTAGCTCATGAAACCGGCCCATAATTCACTGGTGCAAACGTCTCCAGCACTGATGTGAATCTTTACAGTCCCGAGCCGCTCTATCGATCTGTTTTCCAGCTAATGCTCCGGCTTTTAACCGGCTGAAGTGCTGCGATTTGCTGACGGTGGTGAAGTGCTCGGGGTAAGTTGGGCCGGGCTGATTAAATATAGTGTGTGGGGTGTTTAGGGTCAGACTCCAGCTGCGGACTGTGCTTTAAACCCAGTAAATCAAAAGTACACTGTAAAACATGATTGGGATTTTAACGATAAAAGACTACAGTGTAAAAGACTACAGTGTAAAAGACTACAGTGTAAAAGACTGTAAAAGACTACAGTGTAAAAGACTACAGTGTAAAAGACTAAAGTGTAAAAGACTGTAAAAGACTACAGTGTAAGACTACAGTGTAAAAGACTAAAGTGTAAAAGACTGTAAAAGACTACAGTGTAAAAGACTACAGTGTAAAAGACTACAGTGTAAAAGACTGTAAAAGACTACAGTGTAAAAGACTACAGTGTAAAAGACTAAAGTGTAAAAGACTGTAAAAGACTACAGTGTAAAAGACTGTAAAAATGCTACAGTGAAAAACTGTTTATTGGTTAACAGAAAGTTTCTGTATATACAGTGAATAACTGTGATTGATTAACCGTACATTTACATTTTACAGTAAAATACCGTAGTTTTTGGAAGTGAAAAAGAACAAGTCATTGTATAATTGACAGTGAAAACACGTAAATTAACATTCCCACAATGTGACACTTCACATCTGATGTATTTTTGTTGAAATAACCGTTTCTTCATAGTTTGTACATTAGGGTTTTATGTTACATTTAATGTTGTTAAACTGATGTTTATTGCATTTTTAAAACCTCATGTGTGTTAGCATTAGTGTGTGTGTGTGTGTGTGTGTGTGAATGACAGTGTTCAGCTTCTATATCTCAGTATGATCTTTCTCAGCTTGTGATGAGCTTTGATTGATCATGTGACTCTGATCTCCGCTGTGATTGGTGGTTCTCAGTGTTTTACAGTTGTACAAAACATATTAGTCGGCTACTTCAATAAGTCAGTAAATTAACATTATATCATATAATGAAAAAAAATAAAAATTTTACTGTAAATTTAAGTTAAGTCAGTAAAAGGTAGAAGGGTGATAGAAGAACGGATCTTCTATCACCCTATAATCCATCGCGCTCTTTAAGATCACTAAATTCAAGGCTTTTGGTCATACCTAGGATATCCAGAACCACCAAAGGAGGGAGAGCATTTTCACATTTGGCTCCAAAACTCTGGAATAGTCTTCCTGATACTGTTCGTTGCTCAGACTCGCTCTCCCAGTTTAAAACTAGATTAAAGTCGCATCTCTTCAGCCAGGCATTCATATAATCCTACAGTTCAAACTACAATCCGGCCTCTAGCTCATAAATGCCAGAGGAGAACTGGCCCCCGACTGAGCCTGGGTTCTCCCAAGGTTTTTTTTTCTCCATTAGGTCACCTGATGGAGTTTTAGGACACCATTAGGTCACTTGATGGAGTTTTAGGACACCATTAGGTCACCTGATGGAGTTTTAGGACACCATTAGGTCACTTGATGGAGTTTTTCGGTTCCTTGCCACTGTTGCCTTGGGCTTGCTCAGTTGGGGATATTTTGGGGATATTTAATTTAATTTTATCAATCAATAAATTCCTCTTGAAACAAACTTTGTTGTATTATTTTAATTTAATACTGTGAAGCTGCTTTGATACAATCTGTATTGTGAAAAGCGCTATACAAATAAACTTGACTTGACTTGACTTAAAAGCTAAAACGATGCTACGGTATTTTTTACGGTAAATTTCTGGCTGCCAGTTTTTTTTACCGTAAATTTACCGGATTTTTGTTGTTGTACAGTGTAGATCTGTGAATATTACACTAGTCAAGCATCTCTATTATTAGTAAGGAAGCACCTTCATCACAGTCTGGTTTTGTTTCTCAGTTTGAGTTTTCCTCAGGTTCCTCAAAGGTATTTTTAGACAGCAGATGTTTCTCTTTAAGGCTTCGGGAGGAAAGACGATTGCGTTCCCGATGGATTGATGATAGTTTGTGCCGCCCGGAGAGTGAAAACAAACCCGAGAGCCAATATCTCAGGGTTCAGACGCTTGGCACGGTCTCTCTGATGAAGCGGGCGCCTGTTTTCATCAGGCTTTATTTGATTAAATGAACGACCCTCTGCTCACCTTCGGTAAGATCTAGTTTGAGAGTCTCTGGTTTGCGTTCCCGGAGGAATGAGCTCATGGTTTCGGAGGCGCTCAGGAACCCTGACATGTGTTTTGAGTTTAGCTTGACCTACATTCATCACGGGGGGTTCGGGACACGGACTGAAGACTGACAGAGTCATCGTGAAAATCAGGATCCTGAGATCGTGTTCTTCCGCAGAATCTCTTGTGCAGTTTCTAGGTTTAATAATGAAACTAGTTTGTTGGAAAACCTTCATCAGAGTGTGTGTCTGAGTGACAGGAACATGTTAATCTGTGACGTTGAATGGTGTTTCTATGTCAAGAGATGGTCTGAAAAATACGATATTTATGAGGACAAGCATTTCTCTTCTGTATAATAATGTGAAGTAGGAATATAAATAGTCTTGACTTATATAAATGTCTTTTTAACGAGTGATTTTGAGCTTTAAACCTTGAAACACTGTTTGTGAGATGATTAAGGCAGAAACACCAGAGGTTTTCTCATGTCGTGTCTCGGGTCGTTTGAATAAAAAAACGAACAAAATCAAAATTTTGAGTTGCATATAACTTGCAATTGGGAGTTTCTATCTCACAATCAGAGAAAAAGGTCAAATAAATATATATAAACTCGCAATTCTGACTTGTTTCTCATAATTCCACCTTTTATATCTCACAATTCTGTTGTTTATATCTAAAAAAAGGCCAGAATTCTGACTTTTTTCAGTTCTGTGGAGGAAACGTTCCAATAGTCGGACGCTGATGGAGTGAGATGTTTGTTTAAGCCGGAGAATGTTGGTGTTGGGAATGTTGTTGTGGTCATTATCCACATCTGGAAGCGGTTTTCCTAAATTACACTCGTTTCTGTGTGTCTGAATGAGCAGAGCAGAGATGAGCTTTAGGAAGAGTTGTAAACGGAGAACACAATGGACAGATAATGACGAGAGAGAGAGAGAGAGAGAGAGAGAGCGAGAGAGAGAGAGCGAGAGAGAGAGAGGGAGAGAGAGCGAGAGAGAGAGCGAGCGAGAGAGAGAGCGAGAGAGAGAGAGAGAGAGAGAGAGAGGTCAGATCAGTGGGTGGAGAAACACACACACACACACACACACACACACACACACACACTACCAGAGGAAACCCTCACCGCGTCTCTCTCTCTCTCTGTGTCTGCCTGATGTCTCTCTGTATTGACTCTGAACAGGACCTGAATGAGAACACCCACATGCTCCTAAAGCTCTGAGAGTGTGCGTATCAGCTCCAGTTCTCTGGAGATCCCCGAGTCGCTGGTGCGTTCAGGAATGAGCTCAAACGCTGTGGATTTATGGAGTTTATACAGGACCTGATTGACACCGTCCGCTGGATTCGTTTGTGTTCGTTTCTAGTTTCATTCAGACGTTTGGAGGTTCACATAGTTTGGGCTTCCCGATCCTGAGTTCACGTCCCGTGTTCGTCTAAACACACACAGTGAGTCTGAACATGCTTTAGTTGCTGCTCGAGATCATCTGAGTGTTGTGTGTGGAGAAAGAGAGCGTGTTTAAGAGTGTGTGTTTGGCCTGTTTTCCTCCAGGTGTCGTGATGCTTCATGTGTTTTGTCTGCTTCAGAATGACAGATCTCTGTTTGAAGGGATTTTCCAGGTCAAACACAAACTGAGTTCTGGGATTGACTTTTATTGTGCACTCTTAAAAATAAAGGTTCTCTTAAAAGATTTTTTTTTTCTTAGTTTGAAGAACTTTTTTTTTCACTATAAAACCCTGGTTACACTTTATTTTCAGGTGTCGTTGTTACAGTGTAATTATATATTTAAGTACTGAGTAATAATAATTAACTACATGTACTTACTATAGGGTTAGGGTAGGGTTGAGGGTTAGTTGCATGTAATTATGCATGATTTACTGTTATTACTATGGTAAGTACATGTAACACATGTAACAAGGACACTGTAAAATAAAGTGTTACCAAAAACCTTTTGTGCGATGGAAAGATTTGATGGATGTTAATCTTTATTTTTAAGAGTGAAGTGGATTTATTTGAACACGTTGATTTCTGTGTGTTTACACCTGAGATTTGACTCAGATTTGACAAAAGTAGCAATTCTAAACATGTTTAAGGGTCTCTGTGTTGAATTTATTATGTTTATTGACTCTATTAAGGCTGTTGAGAACAAAACTCTAGATATAGTTTTATTTGGTCAAGAATACTTTCTATATATAACATTCAAAAGTTTGGGGTCACTGAGATTTTCCTTTTTTTTTGTGAAAGAAATTGATACTTTTATTCATCAAGGAAACATTAAACTGATTATAAGTGAGAGTGAAGACATTTATAATGTTGCAAAAGATTCTATTGAAAATACATTTTTGAACTTTCTATTCATCAAAGAATCCTGAAAAAATATGTTTCATTGTTTCTACCAAAAGTTTTCAACACTGATAATAATCATAAATGTTTCTTGAGCATCAAATCATCATATTAGAGTGATTTGTGAAGGATCATGTGACACTGAAGACTGGAGTAATGATGCTGAAAATCAGCTTTGATCACAGGAATAAATTACACTTTACTAGATATTCACATAGAAAACAGATGATTTACATTATAATAATATTTCACATTTTTACTGTATTTTTGATCAAATAAACGCAGCTTTGAGCAGAAAACACTCTTTCAAAAACATTAAAAAATCTTACCAACCACGAAATTTTGAACGTTAGTGAGTTGCATCTGTAATATTGCTCTAATGTCAGGACTGTCTTATAACATCAGCAATAATCAGATCATAAATGTGTGTATGCATTAAAGTGTCCTGCAGAAATGTGTTCAGAAATCAGATGAAAAGAGAAACCGAAGCGAAACACACACACACACACACACACACACACACACACACACTCTCTTCATGCAGACGTCATTGTGTTTTCCAGCTAAAGCTTCGAGTGATGATTGCAGGTAAAGTGCGTTTCCACTGAAGGCTTGATGTGTGTAAACAGGGAAGAACTTTTGAAGGCAATTAAGTTCTTAGTGTAACACAATTTAGGCTCCATCACGCTGATCGATAACTTGCTCTGAGTGACGCCGGTTCACTTACTAGCGATGAGAGAGACCTTCATCATCTTCATCTTCATCATCAGATCCTGTAGCCTTATCAATATTTGATAGAAACCCGGAGATGAAGCTGATATGAGCTTGAAGTAACTGGTAGTTTATGGAAGGGCTGTAGTGTCTTCATCACTGGACATGCAGTTATGAATTATGATCTGACCATCACTGAACTTACTTGAGATGTACTTTGAGAATATTTTCTTCTAGACACAAACTTTGTTGCATTATTTTCCTGTTATCACTGTAAATCTGCTTTGAAACTCTCTGTGTTGTAAATGTGATGCTGTTCCTCATGATGGTGAAGCTGTTCTGTCTGTGTTTGTTTGGTTTGTATATCAGCGTGTTAGTCTCTGTCTCTCTGATGATTCACGGCTTCTTCTTCTTCTTCTGTGTTGTCAGGAAAGCTCAGTATCCGAGGATAGGCATGAGTTCTCCCGGCTCCGGGTCTCCTCTCGCTCCGGACCGCTCCGTGTCCCGAGACTCCATGGAGGATTACTGGAGTGAGATGAAGAACATCCAGGAGGACCGGCAGGACCGGCATGAGGATCTGGTGGAGCGGGTCAGCTCAGACGGTGCGTGTCCGACACCGGTCGGCTCAGCTTACCCCCGCGGGCCAAACCAGTGCACAGAGAACACGGTTCGGCCCGACAGTGGAAAAGCAGCCGTTCACTCACAATCATGTCCCTCAAACCCGTATGAAGGACTTTCCTCCATTAATGCAGAGAAGTGATGTTTAGTAGACTGATCATGTGACTCGTTTTCATACAATGATGGTGTGATTCCCAGAAAGGACAAAAAACACCATAAAAGTAGGAAAGTTCATGGCAGCACATGTTTTTTTACTATGTTTTCAAATCAATTAATTGCGATAAATCGCATCTAGCTTAAACGTTTGTATAGATTTATATGTGTATGTGTGTGTGTATATATATATATATATATATATACATACACACAAACGCACATATTAAATATATAACTAGTTTTTATGTTAGATGTGATTAATCGATTTGACAGAACTAGTTTTTACATTAACTAAATCTTCATTTAATTTATTTGAGATTCAACTAGACAAGATTTTTTTTAAATGAGTGGAAATGACATGTACCACCACTTTGATTTTACTTATAAATTTATGGAAGCAACTTACTGTTTTAAACTTAAAATCCCCTTGTAGTCAATAATCGTATCTCTTAAAACTCATCTCTGATCACCAAAATTACATTTTTAAACATTTTCCCCTCAAAATATCTTGACTGTAACTCGACACCCTCGCCTCATTTAGTATGCGTGGCTCTATGAATATGCAAATGAGCCCCGCCTCCACTCACTCACTCCGCTCAGAGATCCACTGGTTGACGATCACACGTTGATCTGATTGGTTACAAGGTAGTTTGTGATGTCAGAAACACCAGCGATTTCAAAGCGTGTGTTTGAGACTGTCTTTGGTTCACTGCAGTTTTAAGGAGGAAATACTCAGCAATGGTGTCGACTTATGAACTTACACATGGTTTGTCTTAAAGCATATTAATAACTCCACATAGACACATAAACAACATTAAAAGCTGGATTTTAAAGTCCTGGATTATGGACATTTGTGACAGATTGTATTTTTATGGTGCTTTTGGTCCTTTGATGGGGGTCACGTCCACTTTCATTGTATGAGAAAGAACTAAAACATCATCAGTGTTTTTGAACGCAAGTAGATGATGATGATGAACCCTGTTAAAGTCCACATGAAATCAGCATTTACTTTTTAACTAAAATCATGTCTTTTTAATCTTTTATGCAAAGTTCATCACTCAGTTCAACTAAGAATGTGATGTCACCTCGACTAAATGCTTGACATCATGTGATTCTGCATTCTAATTCGTGTGTGTGTGTGATTGGTTCAGAGGCGGAGCTTGAGGAGGCGTGGCTCCAGGAGGCGGGGCTTAGCACGCTGGTGACGGGAACTCAGAGCGACGGCCCGGCCGAGGCTCTTCTCTCCACGCTCACGCGATCACAGGCCGCTATGGTGAAGAAGCGGGTCGATAACTACACGCAAACACTGCGCAAGAGGAACCGACAACCCATGAGACACGTGCGGGACGTCTTCTCCATGCCAGACGCCTCGGTGAGCGCAAGCCAATCCATGAAGGCGACCTGCAATCGGGCGGATGGAAGCTCCTACTGAATGCTAGGAAGTAGTTTATCAAATGGATTCCTATGAAGGTAAAAGAGTAGCAAAACTCGAGAGCATCTCCCTAGCATTCAGTAGGAGCTTCCATCCGCTCAGCACACGATTGCAGGTTTGAAGGTGTCGTCTTCTCACAAGCGTGTCATTTTGATGATTTCCCATGATCCTTTGCTGCCGCAGCTGTTGTGGCCGGTTGTCCGGCGTGTGAATGTGTCTCAGAATAACCGAGACTGGAATGGGACACATGAGGAAACCCCAGACGTGTTTAAAATTAGCCTCATGACAGCAGGAGACAACAAACCTTCCACATTCCTGCTGAAATGACACATCCCAGTTTGGCTTCTTACCTCGTAAATGCTATAAATACAATACAAAATGTCATTGAGGTTTGAGGAGCTGAAGTCAAGAGGAATCAGAAGAAGTGACAGACCTTTTCTTTCGTACTGTGATGTACATGCGAGTGTTAGTTTATCGGGAAATGTAGGGCGGGACTTGGTTCTGTGCATCGGTTGTTGATTGGATGTTGAGATGTGGGCGTGGTTTTAAAACTGGAGGCGGAGAATTCATTCAAAATAATGAATTCAAAATAAATATATTTTATAAATTGACTGCATTTTGTCAGAACCTCTAGTGAATTACACGTTATTTTGTTTAGCTGTCTATTCAGAATCGTGGGAGAATTGTGACACAAAAAAATGAAAATAAACAGACAGACAGACAGTCAGTCAGACAGACAGATAAACAGACACACAGACAGACAGTCAGACAGACAGACAGACAGACACACAGACAGACAGACACACAGACAGACAGTCAGACAGACAGACAGACAGACAGTCAGACAGACAGACAGACAGACACACAGACAGACAGTCAGACAGACAGACAGACAGACAGTCAGACAGACAGACAGACAGACAGACAGACAGACAGACACACAGACAGACAGTCAGACAGACACACAGATAGACAGACAGACAGACAGACACACAGACAGACAGACAGACAGACAGACAGACAGACAGTCAGACAGACAGACAGACAGACAGACACACAGACAGACACACAGACAGACAGTCAGACAGACACACAGACAGACAGACAGACAGACAGACACACAGACAGACAGTCAGACAGACAGACAGACAGACAGTCAGACACACAGACAGACAGACAGACACACAGACAGACAGTCAGACAGACACACAGATAGACAGACAGACAGTCAGATAAACAGACAGACAGATGGACGGACACAGTCAGACAGACAGACACAGACAGACAGACAGATAAACAGACAGACAGATGGACGGACACAGTCAGACAGACAGACACACACACACACAGACAGACAGACAGACAGACAGATAAACAGACAGACAGATGGACGGACACAGTCAGACAGACAGACACAGACAGACAGACAGATAAACAGACAGACAGATGGACGGACACAGTCAGACAGACAGACACACACACACACACACAGACAGACAGACAGACAGCACACGAGTGTTCAGGGTGAGTCAGTGGTGAGTAACGGTCAGCTGCTCTGACAGCTGAAATATCTCATAATGTGATTGGATATGAAGGACAGATTCAGTGGACCGAAATAGTCCAACAAAAGTCCAGTGTTCAGCAGGACATCATCCATCCGGACATTATATACACAACACATGCTAACACATGCTAACTCATGCTAACTCATGCTGAAATTATGTATATATGTGGGATGCGATTTCTTTTCACTTACAAAAAGTACAGTAGAAAGGCCTGTCGCAATTATTGATTATGGGTTATTTTATCATATCAGAACACGTTTACCTCATGAGCGCTCTTTCGTGTGTGTGTGTGTGTGTGTGTGTGTGTGATGATGTCATTGTGTTCTCTTACAGTCGGAACTGACGCCTCCCATTTCTCCAAACGGACAGATCGCTCCCAAACTTCCCCAGTGGAATCCTCCTAAAGGTTGGACAACGTTTGAGCCTCTAGATATACAGTCCAACCAAACATTACTCAGACACCAGAGATCATCTGTGATGTGTTTCACTAGTGTGACCACTGACCAGGACACTATAGTTCATTTATGTAACACAAACTGTGACATATTATACCCAAAAACTCTTCATACAGAGACTAAAATGATTGGGACACTTTGAGCTGATCATGTTCTGCTGAAGTGTTTTGTCTTTAATTGCTAATGCTCTTTTTACACACAGACTGAACAAAATGAAGCATTGCTTGGTGATTGGTTGAGCTAAACTGGTATTATCTAATTGTGTAGTTAAATTTAACAGCTGACAGATATTCAACATAATTCATGTGTGAGACAGTCTAACAGAAGGACGGACAAAACCAGTCAAATATCAACTGAGTTCTGCTCATATTTTATTACCATTTTCTAAACTATAGTGAATAAACTGTGATAATGTGGGAAATGTTGAAGGTGTCTGACTAAATATTGGTTTGACTGTAATTAAATGCATTAATTTAGTAGATGCTTTTATCCAAAGTGATTAACAAATGAGGAACATCACATAATATGTACAGTACATGATGAGAAACAGAAGCTAGAGTTATTATTAGTGCCTGTGCTTCTGGTTTAGCTTTAGCTCAGAGCTCATGGAATACGAGCATTGGTGATTAGATGAGGTTTTAGTGAGGCTGAATGTTGTTTGGTTTAGTAATAGTCCATGATTTGTGTGTGCAGTTCCTCCGGCGTGTACGGGCTTCACTCCGCCGGACAGTAAGAGCTCGAGCGGCGGGTCAGAGCCCATCATGTTAGCGTTCGACGTCCCGTATTCAGAAGCGGCTCGAGCGCATCGGAAGGGCCGGGAATGCCACGACTGCAGGAGGATCCGTAAAGACGACAAGGATTTGCCGGTGTGTATAAGATAGTTTAGTTTATTTAACATTTAAAAACAACGTGAGATGATCCTGATCTGACACTGGACTGTAGGAAAGAGGAGTCACTTCAGTTTCAACCGTGTCTGTCAAAAAATGATCGACTTTTTTTTTTTTGTCAATGAAATTAATGTAGTATATTTTAGTTTGATAATGTTTTTTTATTATATATTTTGTGTTTTTAGGGGATTTTTTTATTCTACATTATATTTACGCTGTATTTATAATCCATTTATTCACGTTTTGAGCATAGACCTGAAAATTAAAGTTCCAACTTAAACTGTGGTGAATCTTGAACGCTTTAGAGCGACAGACTGAAGTTTGATCTCTTTTCAAAGACGACACTCGGCAGATTATTGCTGACGTGAAAAAAGTTTAAAAAAGTGAACTTAAAAAAAGTTGCAGAATTTTACATTTATTGTTATAAAAAAATGCACAAAATTACTATTTTCAATTTTTATATTAAATATGTATTTTCAAAAATCACGATTACTCTAAAACTGCAAGAAAATCAAAGGCATAAATCGAAAAAAGTTTTTTCTAAATTTTACCCTGATATCTCAGTAAATGAGCTTTCAGTGAGAGTGTGTTCGGCTGCAGTACCAAACGCTTCCACTAGAGGAAACTCGTCTCCATTCATTTCCACTGCGCTCATGTTTGACCACGAGGAGCTCAAGTGGGACTAGTTTTTACAGGACCATTTAACCTGTTCCAATCATGTCCATGATTTTTTTGTTCACAAAGCAAGTGCCAAAACCTTTACCAAGTTAGTATCATTCCAATGAAGATTTTAAATGTTTTTATGCTCACCAAAGCTGCATTTATTTGATCAAAATACAGTAAAATGTTAAATATTATCACAATTTGAAACAGCTGTTTTCTATTTGAATTTATAATAATTAGTAATTTATTCCTGTGATCAAAGCTGAATTTTCAGCATCATTACTCCAGTCTTCAGTGTCACATGATCCTTCAGAAATCACTCTAATATGACGATTTGATGCTCAAGAAACATTTATGATTATTATCAGTGTTGAAAACAGTTCATATGTTTGTGGAAACCGTCATACATTTTATTTTTCAGGATTCTTTGATGAATGGAAAGTAAAAGAACAATGTTATGAATGTCTTCACTGTCACTTTTGACCAATTTTAATGCGCCCTTCCTGAATAAAAGTATTAATTTCATATCAGCTCCAAATAAAACAAACTAAACCCTAACCATGTCATCACAGGAAAGAAAATGGGAAAGAAATGCGCATTTACCGGAAGTGTTTACCCTTCTGTTGGTTGAAACAAAAACACAGCATTTACTGAAAGCATTTTGGATGGTGAGGTCAGATCAGATGCTGTGGTGTAATGAGGTTTGTGGTGTGTGTTCTTCAGGGTTTTCAGACAGTGAGGCCCAGACAGGGTGTGACGCGAGTGAACGATCTGTCGTCGGAGGACATCAGGAAGATCGGATACATCTCTCTGATCGAACTGACCACATTCTACGACATCATGGGCATCGAGATGAAGAGGAACCGTGTGGAGCGCAGTAAAGCTCGAGGTGCGTCTCAATCACCCAGACTCAGAAACCACGTGAAACTGACTCTTAAAGGGATAGTTCAGCCAAAGATTTAAATTAGCCCATGATTTACTCTCCCTCAAGTCATCCTAGGTGTATATGACATTCTTCTTTCAGACGAACACAATCAGAGTTATATTAAAATATGTCCTGGCTCTTCCAAGCTTTATAATGGCAGTGAATGGCTGTTTCTGTTCTGAAGTCCATCATAAGTGCATCTATCCATGATAAAAGTGCATCTGTCCATCATAAAAGTGCATCTATCCATCATAAAAGTGCATCTGTCCATCATAAAAGTGCATCTATCCATCATAAAAGTGCATCTGTCCATCATAAAAGTGCATCTATCCATCATAAAAGTGCATCTATCCATCATAAAAGTGCAGCTGTCCATCATAAAAGTGCATCTGCAAACGTTGTGTTTTTGTAAAATAATGGCGCTTTCAGTCGACTCGGTCTTGAACTTGAGCGCGTCTCAAATGAACAGAAGCTCGGCGTATACTTGCTTCACAGGCATGAGAAATATATCTATAGAAAGCTTGACATGTCTACATTTGAATGAACAGATTCCAATGGAAAATAAATATTCTCAGATTATGTAATCCGTATGAAACGTGCATATATGACGAGTCGGCATCGTCGACTTTATCTCTGCAGAAAACATCACCAATAAATTATTAAAATGTTTAGACAGTCTCATTCTGTTATTCATAATCATTATGTTTGTCGGTGCGCTGATTAGGGCATATGTATATTATATAGGCAATTAAAGACGCATTATTATGATTTTTGACTTATTAATATAAACGTGCGATTAGTCGACTAATGGCTTACATGAACGACTACTATTCGACTAGGAACATCTTTACTCCAGGGCAGCGCTGCTAATAACGCTGTCGCTTGTTTCCCACAGACAGCGGGATATTCGGCGTTCCTCTCACTACGCTGTTGGAAAACGACCAGAAGAAATATCCCGGCTCCAGAGTTCCTCTGGTTTTCAGGAAGGTACGTGGCTCTTCTTTCCCTCTTCGGTTGTTAGAAACGAGGTTGAGACACTGGAATGTTGTGATCAAGATTGTGAGCGCAGGCTTTTCCGGAAAGTTCCTAGTCAGCACTTCTCGCTATCTCACATTATCCTGACCTGGCGGCCCACGCTCCTCTCGCTTTTCCAAAAAACAAAGGCGGTGGCCAGAAGTGCTCTGGTTTGCTTTACACGGCTGTCTTGACCTCGATGTCTCTGTGTTTAAGTGGAATGAGGGAGGCCGTTTATTGTTTCACTGCTTCAACCCTTCAGGCGCTTGAGGGATTTACTGAGGGAACACTTACAAACAGGATTAAAATAGACGCTTTAATAAACGGTCAGGAGTGACTCTGCTCGCTAGGAGATTCTTCCCACAGTGCAACACTGTCAGTGTGTAGAGAAGCAGAAATGCAGCGTTGACAGCTGATGAGTCCTGATCTCTTATCTGATAAAGACTCTCTGTGTGTCTGAATGAGCTGGAATCTCAATCATCTCTGTCAGAAAACAACAGTTTTGTTGTTACCATGGTACATGTACAAAACTTATGGTGTTACCATAGTAGATGCCTACAAAACATGGTGTTACGGTAGTAAATGTACAGAAAACATGGTGTTGCTGTAGTTAAAGTCTGGAAAACATGGCGTTTCTGTAGGAAAAGTCCTGGAAAACATGGTGTTACTGTAGTAAAAGCCTTGAAAACATGGCGTTTCTGTAGTAAAAGCCTGGAAAACATGGTGTTACTGTAGTAAAAGCCTTGAAAACATGGTGTTACTGTAGTAAATGTTCAGAAAACATGGTGTTACTGTAGTAAAAGCCTTGAAAACATGGTGTTACTGTAGTAAAAGCCTTGAAAACATGGCGTTTCTGTAGTAAAAGCCTGGAAAACATGGTGTTACTGTAGTAAATGTTCAGAAAACATGGTGTTACTGTAGTAAAAGCCTTGAAAACATGGCGTTTCTGTAGTAAAAGTCCAGAAAACATGGTGTTTCTTTTAGTAAATGTCCAGAAAGCCATGTTAATACCCAGCACATGTGTTTGTGTGTCTCATGTAATAATGATTATGTTTCTGTTTTCAGTTGTTGTCTAAACTGGAGCAGACGGGGTTACAGACGGAGGGAATCCTCAGAGTCCCGGGATCAGCATCCAGAGTGAAGGTAAATAATCCATCATCACTCCAGAGGAACACAGTATTTGTGTTGTTTTGCTCAGTAAAACATCCGTAAAGCATCTGACCTGGATTTCTCCCACTGATTCCAGCTTTATTTTAATTTTAATTCAGTGTTATTTGACCGGTTCATCAACTGATGAATTTGGCCACGAGTAAGTAACTCCTGCTGGTTTCATGTCATGTCAAGTCAAGTCTCCATTTATACAGCGCTTTAACAATATAGAGTGTTTCAAAGCAGCTTTACAGTGATAACAGGAGATTACAGTATCAGAGATTGTTTAGGCTTTACAGCAGCTCTAGAATAAAGTTATTGTCCAGATAAAGTTAGTTTTGAGAAATGTAAAAAAAAATTTAAAGCGTCATAATCTCTGTGCAAACTTCAAAAACGCGAATCTGTGAAAACGCTGACGGCACACACATGCGTATTACGTGTTTAGTCTATAGTTATGCGCGTTTGAATATATATGTGCGCAGGCGTGTAATCCTTTACAAAATGACCTCAACAAATTTCTTGTCTGGCCTTAAACATTCCTAATATTCCTAAATGCATGTGTTTGTCCTCCACAGCACCTGCGTCAGGAGCTGGAGCTGAAGTTCTACGAGGATCGCTTCGACTGGGATCAGGTGCGCCAGAACGACGCGGCGGGTTTGTTGAAGATGTTCATCCGTGAGCTGCCGTATCCTCTGCTAACCCAACAGCATCTGCCAGCGTTCACAGCGGCTCAGAGTGAGTCTGAACACACACACACGAGTCCACCAGTAGCCGCTTTTCCATTACAGATTTGCGCCAAACTTTTGCGATATTTTCTAAATGTTGATAATAAACTATTGCGAAATGACCACGTTTCCATTAGCCGATGTTATATGACTAAAACATAATGTTTTCCTCTCTTGATGAGTCATTCCAACAATTATAGCAACGGATGTTGGTAGATTTACATATATCCCAGCAGCCACCGCAGTTTTATTTTTAACCGAGGGAGACGTAGGCGTGTTTTCCAGGCATGAATGATTAGCATAAATAATTGATAGCATTAATATCTGCTTCAAGCTCTTGATTGTGGCATTTCTTTGTAGTTTAGAATCCAGTAGCTATTCCTGTAATACTCTTGGCTTTTATGAGTTTAATAAAGAACTCTGTCTTGTCTTCTGTCCACACACACCGCGCCTTCTTTAAAGAATGATACATTTCTCGTTCGTCAGGTGACCTGTAATTGCGCAAAAACTGTTTCCATCGCAGTTTTGCGAAATATTCCTTTTTCGAACTGCCTGAAAAACACCTCATGCGAGTATAACAACTTTTTTTGCAATATATGGGAATTTTTCGCGAAATTTTTCCATTGAGCGTATTTTCAATTCGCATTTTCAATTTGTGCAATTTTTCCATTGAGCGTATTTTCAATTCGCAATTTCAATTTGTGCAATTTGAAGGGTAAAGGAAACGCGGCTACTGTCTGTTCTGAGTCACGTCACTCATCTCTCTCTCTCTCCATCTGTGTGTCAGGTATCTCATCAGCCAAACACCAGTTCCAGGCTCTTCATCTCCTCATCATGCTGCTTCCCGAAGCCAACAGAGACACGCTGAAGGTCTGTTCATCTCCACACACTGTTTATGAAGATCATCAGCTCAATAATACGGGTGTAACGATCCCCTCATGTCACGATGCGATACATATCCCGATACTGAACTCACAATACCATATTATTGCGATACTCCAAGACATATGATAAATGGTAAACAAAATTTTTTATGTTGATTAAAATACTAAATTTGATATTACATTGTGTGTGTAAATGAATAGTCTTGGACTTGGTGCTGAAACCCAAAGCACAGGATAATAGAGACACCAGAATAATACTGAATTATTGTAGATGAATATGCTTGATCTCTGTCACTGACTAGATATATTTAAAATAATGTCGGACACTTTTTACTGGGAACATCAGATATTTGTCATTATCAGGAGCCATAAATATTCCCACATTGCATTATTATACATTATATTCTACATTATATATAGTAGTCTAATGTAGTTCTGACACTAAAACTCTAAAAACATGAATTTTTTCTCACACAGTAATTTTTATTTTTGGTGAACTAGCCACAATAAATATAGTGGAATTTTTGTATTGTAATATATTGACATGATATATTGTTACACCCCTAATAAATAACTATCATTTAAGGCTTTTTGACTCCAACACCACTAATTTTCAAAGACAATAAAAGACCCTCAATGTATTTATGATACTTCTGCTATAATGACATTTTCAAACCGTTTATTTACTAAATCTATGACTGGTGGTAATTTTAAATAATATAATTATAAATAATTAAGTTCCATTATTCATTATTGTAGTTAACTAAAACCATAAAAAACATTTCCGTTACTTGAAATATAATGTTAACTGAAATAAAATAATAATAATAATAAAACAGTTGCCAAAGCAACATTTCCCATTTTCATTTAGATTAACTTGATATAACTAAAACTAAAATTGAAATATAAATGAATAAAAACAATATGGACATATTTAACAAAAAGCAATAATTAATAGAAACACAACAAATTCATTTTTTTAAACTAAAATTAAAATGAAAACAGAAAATTCTAATATAAAAACCTAATTTAAAATATAAAAAACATATATAATAGTATCTCAATGATACTAAAATCAAATAACACTTGCTCACAGTTTTATTTCCAATGATAAATTATAGTTTGTGGTTTTTAGAATTAGTTTTTACTCACAATAGCCAAAAACCTATTATGGAGCTTGAAATGAAATGAAATGAATGAATTTGCTCACAGAACATTATACCCAGGATCAGGAGAACCACGTATAAAACACAACAAATGGCTGTTAAAATGAGAAATATGATTTGAGCTTACATCTTCATTTTCAGCTTATTTAAAAGCTTGAGAACTGCTTCTTTAAGGTCAGATTTCTCCCCAGACATGAGCTAAATCTGACAAAACCTGGCATTCATAAAAACCAGATCTATAGAAGTTAAGACAGAATAAAATACATTTTAAATAGTCTGTAGTTTAGTGTAAATACAACAGTACGAGTCTATGGAATGTCCCTCTTTAGAGAACTGAGTGTGTGTTTAAATGAGCATGTACTCAGATGAAGTTGATGAACCGGTCGGACGAGCGGCATGAATCTGTGATGACACACACACACACACACACACGCACAGACGTGAGAGAGAATCAGGCTTGTTTGACGTCATGTTTGGTGCCCATATTCTCATGTGGAGATTCTGTTCCTGCTGAAATCTGCTGAAAACGCAGTACAGATGCAGGAGACGTCAGCAGAGGTCACGGGTTCGACTCGCAGGGAATGAAGCGCGAGTCAAACTTATGCATGTTTCCAGAGAAAACTCCTGTTTGGAGTTAGTTGGTATTCTGTAGTAATATAAACCTGATGATGTTTGCGGTGTTTGTTCTCAGGCTTTCCTGGAGTTCCTGAGAAAGGTGGTGGCGTACGAGGCGACGAACCGCATGAGTCTGTGGAACGTCTCCATGATCGTAGCACCAAATCTCTTCACTTTCCGCGGGAAGAACGCCAAACAGGAGGAGATGCAGGTCGCCGTTGCTGCCGCCCAACTCGTGCGTCTCCTCATTACCCATCAGGACCTGCTGTGGACGGTGAGCATCTGCAGCTACATGAGCCACGGGATCGCTTCATATTTTACTGTAGTAAAAGCCTGGAAACATGGTGTCACTGTAGTAAAAGCCTGGAAATCATGGTGTTGTTGTAGTACAAGTCCAGAAAACATGGTGTCACTGTAGTAAAAGCCTGCAAACATGGTGTCACTGTAGTAAAAGTCCAGAAAACATGGTGTCACTGTAGTAAAAGCCTGCAAACATGGTGTCACTGTAGTAAAAGTCCAGAAAACATGGTGTCACTGTAGTAAAAGCCTGGAAATCATGGTGTTGTTGTAGTAAAAGTCCAGAAAACATGGTGTCACTGTAGTAAAAGCCTGCAAACATGGTGTCACTGTAGTAAAAGTCCAGAAAACATGGTGTCACTGTAGTAAAAGCCTGCAAACATGGTGTCACTGTAGTAAAAGTTCAGAAAACATGGTGTCACTGTAGTAAAAGCCTGCAAACATGGTGTCACTGTAGTAAAAGTCCAGAAAACATGGTGTCACTGTAGTAAAAGCCTGGAAAACATGGTGTCACTGTAGTAAAAGCCTGGAAACATGGTGTCACTGTAGTAAAAGCCTGCAAACATGGTGTCACTGTAGTAAAAGTCCAGAAAACATGGTGTCACTGTAGTAAAAGCCTGCAAACATGGTGTCACTGTAGTAAAAGTCCAGAAAACATGGTGTCACTGTAGTAAAAGCCTGGAAACATGGTGTCACTGTAGTAAAAGCCTGGAAACATGGTGTCACTGTAGTAAAAGCCTGGAAACATGGTGTCACTGTAGTAAAAGTCCAGAAAACATGGTGTCACTGTAGTAAAAGCCTGGAAACATGGTGTCACTGTAGTAAAAGCCTGGAAAACATGGTGTCACTGTAGTAAAAGCCTGGAAACATGGTGTCACTGTAGTAAAAGCCTGGAAACATGGTGTCACTGTAGTAAAAGCCTGGAAACATGGTGTCACTGTAGTAAAAGCCTGGAAACATGGTGTCACTGTAGTAAAAGTCCAGAAAACATGGTGTCACTGTAGTAAAAGCCTGCAAACATGGTGTCACTGTAGTAAAAGTCCAGAAAACATGGTGTCACTGTAGTAAAAGCCTGGAAATCATGGTGTTGTTGTAGTAAAAGTCCAGAAAACATGGTGTCACTGTAGTAAAAGCCTGCAAACATGGTGTCACTGTAGTAAAAGTCCAGAAAACATGGTGTCACTGTAGTAAAAGCCTGCAAACATGGTGTCACTGTAGTAAAAGTCCAGAAAACATGGTGTCACTGTAGTAAAAGCCTGCAAACATGGTGTCACTGTAGTAAAAGTCCAGAAAACATGGTGTCACTGTAGTAAAAGCCTGGAAAACATGGTGTCACTGTAGTAAAAGCCTGGAAACATGGTGTCACTGTAGTAAAAGCCTGGAAAACATGGTGTCACTGTAGTAAAAGCCTGGAAACATGGTGTCACTGTAGTAAAAGTTCAGAAAACATGGTGTCACTGTAGTAAAAGCCTGCAAACATGGTGTCACTGTAGTAAAAGTCCAGAAAACATGGTGTCACTGTAGTAAAAGCCTGGAAAACATGGTGTCACTGTAGTAAAAGCCTGGAAACATGGTGTCACTGTAGTAAAAGCCTGCAAACATGGTGTCACTGTAGTAAAAGTCCAGAAAACATGGTGTCACTGTAGTAAAAGCCTGCAAACATGGTGTCACTGTAGTAAAAGTCCAGAAAACATGGTGTCACTGTAGTAAAAGCCTGGAAACATGGTGTCACTGTAGTAAAAGCCTGGAAACATGGTGTCACTGTAGTAAAAGCCTGGAAACATGGTGTCACTGTAGTAAAAGTCCAGAAAACATGGTGTCACTGTAGTAAAAGCCTGGAAACATGGTGTCACTGTAGTAAAAGCCTGGAAAACATGGTGTCACTGTAGTAAAAGCCTGGAAACATGGTGTCACTGTAGTAAAAGCCTGGAAACATGGTGTCACTGTAGTAAAAGCCTGGAAACATGGTGTCACTGTAGTAAAAGCCTGGAAACATGGTGTCACTGTAGTAAAAGCCTGGAAACATGGTGTCACTGTAGTAAAAGTCCAGAAAACATGGTGTCACTGTAGTAAAAGCCTGGAAACATGGTGTCACTGTAGTAAAAGCCTGGAAAACATGGTGTCACTGTAGTAAAAGCCTGGAAACATGGTGTCACTGTAGTAAAAGTCCAGAAAATATGGTGTTATTGTAGTAAAAGCCTGGAAAACATGGTGTTACTGTAGTAAAAGTCCAGAAAACATGGTGTTCTTGTGGTAAAAGCCTGGAAAATATGGTGTTACTGTAGTAAAAGTCCAGAAAATATGGTGTTATTGTGGTAAAAGCCTGGAAAACATGGTGTTATTGTGGTAAAAGCCTGGAAAATATGGTGTTACTGTGGTAAATGTCCAGAAAATATGGTGTTATTGTGGTAAAAGCCTGGAAAACATGGTGTTATTGTGGTAAAAGCCTGGAAAACATGGTGTTGCTGTGGTAAATGTCCAGAAAACATGGTGTTACTGTAGTAAAAGTCCGGAAAACATGGTGTTACTGTAGTAAAAGTCCGGAAAACATGGTGTTGCTGTTGTAAATGTTCAGAAAACATGGTGTTACTGTAGTAAAAGCCTGGAAAACATGGTGTTACTGTAGTAAATGTCCAGAAAATATGGTGTTCCTGTAGTAAAAGTCCGGAAAACATGGTGTTGCTGTTGTAAATGTTCAGAAAACATGGTGTTACTGGAGTAAAAGTCCAGAAAATATGGTGTTACTGTAGTAAAATCCAAAAAACATTAGCCATCAGGACATGCTGTGGACGGTGAGCATCTGAAAAGCTACATTAACCATGTTTTCGCTTGATATTCAGAAATCAGCTGGGCTCATGAATATGTCTTTGAGTCGCTGACGTCTGATACTCGTATCCGCAGGTCCCGTGTTTCCTGATCTCCCACGTCAGAAAAATGAACGAAGCCGCCATGGGCAAGAAAACACCGACCTCAGAGAAAACCAAACGCAGACTATTGAGGAGATGGAACGTGGAGAAGGACAGAGACCGCAGCGAGGTGAGTGCTCATGGGACTGAACCTTCATTCCTTGTTTGGATAAGTGTCGTGAACCAGGGATATTATAGCTAACCAAAACCATTAAAAAAACAAAAAAACATTTGGAATAAAATGAAAGTTAACTGAAACTGAAAGTTAACTTAACTAATAAATTTTTTGGCAACATTTAGTTTCACTTTAAGCACTAAATTATACTAAAATTGAAATAAAATGAATAAAAACGATTAATTAACCATAATATAAATTCATAACACAAAGTTAGTGCTGTTAAATCGATTAATCGTATCTAACATAAAGGTTTGCATTTATATAATATATATATATATATATATATGTATGTGTGTGTGTGTGTGTGTCAATATAACTAAAACAGCATCTAAAATAACATTGCGTGAACGTGATTGTGTTGTTAAATTATTGAATTAACTTAAAATCTCAGAAGGACTTCAAGTACATATTTGAGTTCATACGCGCTGATGAAAACATTGGAGAATTTCTGGTGTATCCTAATATTATGATGTGGCCGTTTACAGAACGAGATTTTATGATTTGTACAGCGTCTGAAATGTTGAAAAATCTAAGATGGCGGACGCGCTGACGTATCCGGAGCGGCCGAATGTGGCGTCTATAAGGCGTTTACTTATATCACATTAAAATGTATATTACATATTTTAACTTGAGCGCCTCAAACATCACTTACATCAGCCGATATGAATCTATTCAGATGGATTACTACGATTCAAATGTGCCGTTGATAGTAAACAGATCCGTTACTAATTCACTTTTCTCCGTTAACGTAAAGTCATTCAGAACGACGGCGTGGGCTAGTTGTAGTTACAGCACTGTAGTAGCTTATTATTATATAGAGTATGAGAGAAAGAGAGAGATAAACTGAGCGTGTGCGATTACCTTCGTCTGTTAGAGCTTTAATTCTCCAGGTTCAGCCATAAAGTCGTGAAGTAAAGCATCGTGACACTGAGGAACATCCTTTTGGCGCTGATTTCACGTGACGTCAGTCAGTCAGTCAGTCAGTGCTGATCGATATTGGCGCGTAATTTCCTCGGTGACGCGTTGCTCGACAGTTGAGCCTTATAAGGTGATGTTCAAAAATAATAATAATTTAAAAAAGTAACAATAAAGTAATTATTAAAATAATGTCAACCTTGTTTAGTTCCTAAATTAATCAAGAGTTTTTGAGCGAATTAGCTGAATGTACTGACTCACTCACAAAGACGTCATTTGGCGCCACCTACTGGCGAAACACATGTAACTTGCACTGAGTGTGTAAACAAACATTGGGATACTCCATATAAAAGACATATGATAAAAGATTAACAAAAAATGTACTGTTGATTAAAATGCTAAATTTGATATTACATTGTGTGTAAATTAATAGTCTTGGACTTGGTGCTGAAACCCAAAGCACAGGATAATAGAGACACACACCAGAATAACAATATTCATGATTCTGAAGATGAAAATACTGAATTATTGTAGATGAATATGCTTGATCTCTGTCACTGACTAGATATATTTAAAATAATGTAAGACACTTTTTACACAAATATTCCCCCATTGCATTATACATTATTTTGAACATAATACATAGTGGTTTAATGTAGTACTAACACTAAAACTCTGAAAACTTCTTTATTGCACACCACGATACATATTGTTGCATTTTTGTTTTGCGATCTATTGTGACACCCTTACTATTAATAATAACATAATAAAGTCTGTGTGTTTGTTCCTCAGGTCACTGATCTCCGTGACGGAGTCATCAGAGTTCACGCGCCGCTTCACGCTAAGGTTTCGATGGCGATTCAGTTGAGCTGCGAGATGAAGGCCAGAGACATCACGGCACGCTTCGACATCGAGAACGGGTTAGTGAACCACGTCAGTACACACACGGGTCACATGACCCAACCAACCGATGGTGTTAACCAATCACTGTCGATTGCAGGCGCGGGTCGCGAAGCGGTAGTCGACGACAGAGACAGTGTCTGTTCGAGGTGGGAGGAAACATCGGTGAGTCCAACATCATCAGTGCCATTATATTAGTGAATAATAAATAGAAATTATTATATGATATATTATCAGTAACTGAAGCATTAATCTGAAGAACGCTTGGCTCTCTCTAGGCGAGCGCTGCCTGGATCCAGACGCACATTTACTAGACGTTTACCACGCTAATCCTCACTGCGAATGGGTGTTAAAGTCACGCTGACCTGAGAACAGTTTTCTGCAGAGGTTTCTCCGGAGGTCAGAGGTCAAACCCTGAGGTTGACCTTTGTGGCGTGGTTCAATGCTGGTCATTGAGTTTGCCTGGTGCCAAAACTGTGTGACCGTCCCGGACAGAAGCATGTTTCATCACTTCTCAACGCTAGCCAGTGTAAAAAAGAGCATGTACATAAAATATTTATACCACTAATTTATCCTGCTGTATGATAATTATTTTGTATTGTTTCTATAAGCTGCATGTTTGTGATGAAGCCATGTGAACTGAAGCCTGCGAGCGGCTCGTATTCACCCCAAAATCCAACAAAAAACACATTTTATATCAAATTCTCATTGTTGATGAATTACTAAAATGGGGGGAAATGTTTACATTAATATTAGAGCCGGGCAACGATTAATCTCATGCAAAGTAAACGTTTGTTTACATAATATAAGTGTGTTTACTGTGTATAATTATTTTGTATATATAATTACACACACATGCATGTTTATATTTAAGAAATACTTTCCTGTACATATATATTTATATATAATTTATATTATATATAAATAACACATTTTCCTTAAATATATACATGCATGTGTGTGTAATTATATATACACTAAATAATTATACAGTACACACACACACATGTATATATATATAACGTTTATTTTGGATGCGATTCATCGTTTCACAGCATTAATTAATAGCTGATGTAGTGCCTTTAATTAATGCATTACTGTTACAATAATAAGAATGACCATTAATCAAAAACATAACATGCCCTGATGTATTACAATGATTTTACAGTAATGTGAATTTGTGTTTGAATGTTGAAATAATGTCAATGACATTTTGCCTTTTGATTTTGGTCTGAAATATGAGCTGCACGGGTGAATATGACCTCAAAGTAAACCAGATGAATATTAATGCCGATGTCATCAAACACTAACCGGACTGATGAAGGACTCGAGTGAAAACTGAAACATTAAAAGTTGATGAACATATGAAAACAAAGATCATTCAGAGGAAGGATGACCTTTGACCCCTGATGATTTACTTCAGTGCCTGCCAGTAATACTTTTGATGCTCTGAATATGTTTGTTTTTCATTTTAAAGCTGTTTTTTTATGTATGATGTACTGAAATGTGCACTTATTGATTGGATTTTTTTTTATTGGATTTTTTTATTGTAACACGTTCTTGACGTTGCCAACTGAGTCTGTGCATCGAATCCTTTATTTTCCTCATTTGAGTTGTGGAAGCTCGTGATGAATGCGTTTGCTTGTGTTTTATCATAGAGACCGTTTTACAGCAAAGCCATGGGGATATGTTCTGTAGCCTCATTTCATCAAAACCACATTATTATTAATATACGCCGGCCAAACATGAAGTCACAGTGAGTATTATGAAGAAGATGTAGCCATATCATAGATTTCATATCATGATGTTAAATATGGAATGAAGTTGCTGTAATATTTGGGTGAAACTACAGGTCATTATGAAACTAATCCAATTAAAACACATGAAACCTCATCAGTGTGTCATTGTTGCATAAGATCAGTCATCTGAACAAGTTTATCCATCAGGACCTGCTGTGATGATGAGCATCTGCACATCTAACCATGTGATCGCTTGATAATCAGTCTGGAAAACATGGTGTCACTGTAGTAAAAGCCTGGAAAACATGGTGTTACTGTAGTAAAAGCCTGGAAAACATGTGGTAAAAGCCTGGAAACTAGTAAAAGCCTGGAAAATATGGTGTTACTGTAGTAAAAGCCTGGAAAACATGGTGTCACTGTGGTAAAAGCCTGGAAAACGTGGTAAAAGCCTGGAAAATATGGTGTTACTGTAGTAAAAGCCTGGAAACCATGGTGTCACTGTAGTAAAAGCCTGGAAAATGTGGTAAAAGCCTGGAAAATATGGTGTTACTGTAGTAAAAGCCTGGAAAACATGGTGTTACTGTAGTAAAAGCCTGGAAAACGTGATAAAAGCCTGGAAAATATGGTGTTACTATAGTAAATGTCCAGAAAACATGGTAGTAAATGTCCAGAAAACATGGTGTTACTGTGTTAAAAAACTGTGAAAATGAGTGAAACACTGAAACAGTAAAAGATGATGAACTAAAGAAACAAAGATCATTCAGATGACCTTTGACCCCTGATTTACTTTGCAGTGCCTGCCAAAAATATCTCAAGAAGATACATATCATAGATTTCATAGCATGATGTTAAATATGTAATGAAGTTGCTGTAATATTTGGGTGAAACTACAAGTCATTATGAAACTAATCCAATTAAAACACATGAAACCTCATCAGTGTGTCATTGTTGCATAAGATCACTCATCTGAACAAGTTTGTGTCTCTAAAGCTCTTTGTTTGAGTCCGTGTCAGTATCAGCGTTCTGGAATGTTCCAGATAGTGAAGGAATGTTGGTTTCATCATCAGTAAAACAAGCGACACGCTCCACTAAGAAACAAGTTGCGTTTTATTAACAAGTTTCAAATCTGGTAAACCGTCACAATAAGGTTTCAGTTAACAAGAACAATGTAAAACTCTTAAATGTTAGACATTTTTAAAATCAAATGGATGCACTGTGAACTAACATAAAAATGAACAATTTGATTTTCACTAATTTTACTATTCAAAAATAAAAGCAATGTTAACAAATGAGACCTTATTGTAAAGTGTTACTTAACAGAGTCAAAGTTTTGGGTAAATCTATGATTATTCTCAGAACATGATGAATTATGGTTTTATGCAGGGCAGGAATGAGGAAACACATGTGTGTGCGTGAACGCGGCGCTGAAGTCCAGAACGTCAGTCACGTGACCCTTGAAGACGCGCAGGTTCTTCATGCAACCGCGGAACGACTCTCTGGTGCGAAGACAGTTCTGCTTCACCTCAGCTGTGACACACACACAAACACACACACACACACCGTCAACCTCAACAACTAAAAATCATGACATACTAAGTCATAATTATAGATAAAAAGTCCTAATTATAACAAAAAAATTTAATTATGAAAAATAGTCAAAATCATGACATACTAAGTCATAATTATGTCAAGAAAATTGACAAAAAAGACATAATTATGACAAAAAGTCAGTGACATTACGCCGTTCCCATGGAAACGGGCTGATGCTGAGGTCAGTACCTGGATGTCCGCCCACATAGATGGGGTTTTTGGTCTCGGCAGATGTGGATGATGAGTACGGGTTCTCCACGGTCACCGTCACGCCGTCGACGGTCAGACTCAAGCTGTGCTTCTGCTTGTTGGCCACCAGGGTCCGCCAGCGCCCGTCACACATGCTCACACTGCTCCTGCTGCTCGCCGAGATCCGGCCCGCGCCGTTATTCACGCTGAACACCACCTGCGATGGGTCGAGCGTCAGTCACGGGCACCGTAACACAGGTCACTGGAGGCTAACCGTACTGGAGGCTAACCGTACTGGAGGCTAACTGTACTGGAGGCTAACCGTACTGGAGGTTAACCGTTCTGAAGGCTAACCGTACTGACTAACGGTCACCGTAACACCGGTCACTGAAGGCTAACCGTACTGGAGGCTAACCGTACTGTAAGCTAACCGTACTGAAGGCTAACTGTACTGGAGGCTAACCGAACTGAGGGCTAACTGTACTGAAGGCTAACCGTACTGAAGGCTAACCGTACTGACTAACGGTCACCGTAACACCGGTCACTGAAGGCTAACCGTACTGGAGGCTAACTGTACTGAAGGCTAACCATACTGAAAGCTAACCGTACTGACCAATGGTCACCGTAACACCGGTCACTGAAGGCTAACCGTACTGGAGGCTAACCGTACTGAAGGCTAACCGTACTGGAGGTTAACCGTACTGAAGGCTAACTGTACTGAAGGTTAACCATACTGAAAGCTAACCGTACTGACCAACGGTCACCGCAACACGTACTGGAGCGGAACCGTACTGGAGGCTAACCATAATGAAGGTTTACCGTACTGGAGGCTAACCGTACTGACCAACGGTCACCGCAACACGTACTGGAGGCTAACCATACTGGAGGCTAACCATAATGAAGGTTTACCGTACTGGAGGCTAACCGTACTGACCAACGGTCACCGCAACACGTACTGGAGGCTAACCATACTGGAGGCTAACCATAATGAAGGTTTACCGTACTGGAGGCTAACCGTACTGGAAGCTAACTGTACTGACCTGTCCGTTGAGCAGCTCCAGGCCGATGGCGTCCACTTTCGTGCTGCTGATTCCCAACAGAATCCCGTCGGGAGACGTGGAGCGGAAGTCCAGACTCACCGTCACGTCCGAGCCCACGTTATAGCCCTCCTTCACTGCAGGAGCAGACACACTCAATCAGGGCAATTACACGACAACATTAGCACACAAAACAGACGAACTTATGACAAAGTTGAAATTATATGAGGAAAAAACGACAAAACATAAAAATTATGAAACAAGTCAATTGACAGTTAAAATTATAACAAAAATGCAAAATTAAGTCAGTGACATTAAAGTCAAAATTATGACGACAAATGTCAAAATCATGACAAAACGTCAATCATAGATCAAATGTCATAATTATGACAAAAGAAAATTATGGCATAAAAAGTAAAAATGATGACATCATAATTTTGAGTCTAGAGGAGGTTCTGTTCTCTGAGATGTGTGTGAGAGAGTTCTAGAGGAGGTTCTGTTCTCTGAGATGTGTGTGAGAGAGTTCTAGAGGAGGTTCTGTTCTCTGAGTTGTGTGAGAGAGTTCTAGATGAGGTTCTGTTCTCTGAGTCGTGTGTGAGAGAGTTCTAGATGAGGTTCTGTTCTCTGAGTCATGTGTGAGAGAGTTCTAGAGGAGGTTCTGTTCTCTGAGTTGTGTGTGAGAGAGTTCTAGATGAGGTTCTGTTCTCTGAGTTGTGTGTGAGAGAGTTCTAGAGGATGTTCTGCTTTCTGAGTCATGTGTTAGAGAGTTCTAGAGGAGGTTCTGTTCTCTGAGTTGTGTGAGAGAGTTCTAGATGAGGTTCTGTTCTCTGAGTCGTGTGTGAGAGAGTTCTAGATGAGGTTCTGTTCTCTGAGTCATGTGTGAGAGAGTTCTAGAAGAGGTTCTGTTCTCTGAGTTGTGTGTGAGGGAGTTCTAGATGAGGTTCTGTTCTCTGGGTCGTGTGTGAGAGTTCTAGATGAGGTTCTGTTCTCTGAGATATGTGTGAGAGAGTTCTAGATGAGGTTCTGTTCTCTGAGTCGTGTGTGAGAGAGTTCTAGATGAGGTTCTGTTCTCTGAGTCGTGTGTGAGAGAGTTCTAGATGAGGTTCTGTTCTCTGAGGTGTGTGTGAGAGAGTTCTAGATGATGTTCTGTTCTCTGAGATGTGTGTGAGAGAGTTCTAGATGAGGTTCTGTTCTTTGAGTCGTGTGTGAGAGAGTACTAGAGGAGGTTCTGTTCTCTGAGTTGTGTGTGAGAGAGTTCTAGAGGAGGTTCTGTTCTCTGAGTTGTGTGTGAGAGAGTTCTAGAGGATGTTCTGCTTTCTGAGTCATGTGTTAGAGAGTTCTAGAGGAGGTTCTGTTCTCTGAGTTGTGTGTGAGAGAGTTCTAGATGAGGTTCTGTTCTCTGAGTCATGTGTGAGAGAGTTCTAGATGAGGTTCTGTTCTTTGAGTCGTGTGTGAGAGAGTACTAGAGGAGGTTCTGTTCTCTGAGATGTGTGAGAGAGAGTTCTAGAGGAGGTTCTGTTCTCTGAGATGTGTGAGAAAGAGTTCTAGAGGAGGTTCTGTTCTCTGAGATGTGTGAGAAAGAGTTCTAGAGGAGGTTCTGTTCTTTGAGATGTGTGTGAGAGAGTTCTAGATGAGGTTCTGTTCTTTGAGTCATGTGTGAGAGAGTTCTAGAGGAGGTTCTGTTCTCTGAGTCATGTGTGAGAGAGTTCTAGATGAGGTTCTGTTCTTTGAGTCGTGTGTGAGAGAGTTCTAGATGAGGTTCTATTCTCTGAGTCGTGTGTGAGAGAGTTCTAGAGGAGGTTCTGTTCTCTGAGTCATGTATGAGAGAGTTCTACATGAGGTTCTGTTCTTTGAGTCGTGTGTGAGAGAGTACTAGAGGAGGTTCTGTTCTCTGAGATGTGTGAGAGAGAGTTCTAGAGGAGGTTCTGTTCTCTGAGATGTGTGAGAAAGAGTTCTAGAGGAGGTTCTGTTCTCTGAGATGTGTGAGAAAGTGTTCTAGAGGAGGTTCTGTTCTTTAAGATGTGTGTGAGAGAGTTCTAGATGAGGTTCTGTTCTTTGAGTCGTGTGTGAGAGAGTACTAGAGGAGGTTCTGTTCTCTGAGATGTGTGAGAGAGAGTTCTAGAGGAGGTTCTGTTCTCTGAGATGTGTGAGAAAGAGTTCTAGAGGAGGTTCTGTTCTCTGAGATGTGTGAGAAAGTGTTCTAGAGGAGGTTCTGTTCTTTAAGATGTGTGTGAGAGAGTTCTAGATGAGGTTCTGTTCTTTGAGTCGTGTGTGAGAGAGTACTAGAGGAGGTTCTGTTCTCTGAGATGTGTGAGAAAGAGTTCTAGAGGAGGTTCTGCTTTCTGAGTCATCTGTGAGAGAGTTCTAGATGAGGTTCTGTTCTCTGTGGTGTGTGTGAGAGTTCAAGATGAGGTTCTGTTCTCTGAGATGTGTGAGAGAGTTCTAGAGGAGGTTCTGTTCTCTGAGTCATGTGTGAGAGAGTTCTAGATGAGGTTCTGTTCTCTGAGTCGTGTGTGAGAGAGTTCTAGATGAGGTTCTGTTCTCTGAGTCATGTGTGAGAGAGTTCTAGATGAGGTTCTGTTCTTTGAGTCATGTGTGAGAGAGTTCTAGATGAGGTTCTGTTCTTTGAGTCATATGTGAGAGAGTACTAGAGGAGGTTCTGTTCTCTGAGATGTGTGAGAAAGAGTTCTAGAGGAGGTTCTGCTCACTGAAAGCTGCGTATCCGTCTCCGCTGAAGAAGGTCCCGTCCTGAGCGCCTCTAAAGCAGGAGCTCGTCCCATCAGCCACCAGTGGCCTGTTCAGGTCCATACGCACACCATTCAGAGTCACGTCCTGAAGACAAGCCGCCAGACTGTGTGTGACCTGCAGAACCACACACACACACCTCAGATTAACTCGGACATTCCGGTGCTTTTTACACTTTTAACTCATAGTAAAGACATCTTCATCTTTCTTTAGTGTGTAATGTTGCTGTTTGATCATGAAAAACTCAAACAGCAACATTACTGCAACAATGGAGAATATGAGGAAAATAATCAACATTCTAGCAGGAAAACCTGCTCTAGTAGAGCCGGAAAACAACATCAAGACTTTATATGAAAACATTTCAAACTGGTTTTGAAGTGAAAAACATTAGTTACGTTTCCGATCCTCTTGGCTGTGTATGTGGAAGGAATTCCTCCGAGGTACAACTTCCCCTCGACGTCGAGTGTGTGTCCTTTAGTGGAGATGCGGTTGGAGTCGCTGCCGTCCACACTGACCATCACTGACTTCTTACTGAACTCGGCCTTCACCTGCACACACACACACGCACACACATTAGTGTTATTCAAGGACTGTCTGACTCAGTCTGTTTCAGACGAACACAATCAGAGTTTTATTAAAATATGTCCAGGCTCTTCCTAGCTTTAATATAACTCTGATTGTGTTCGTCTGAAAGAAGAATGTCTTATACACCTAGGATGGCTTGACGGAAAGTAAATTATGGGCTAATTTTCATTTTTGGGTGAACTATCTCTTTAATGGACGGCTAGTCAGGGTGGAGGTGGTTTAACTCACGGTGTGCCAGAGGCCGTCGCTGATGCCAGCAGGGATCGTGGCGCTGGCGGGTCCTCGGCCCAGGTCACATGACAGAAGCAGACGGCCCGCCTGAAGCTGCAGAACCGCGTAATCCTGCTGGTTAGCGTTAGCCATGTAGAACAGAAGGCCGCTGTGAGCGAACGTCCGCACGGAGAGCTTCACCACGAAACTGAGACAACACACACACACACACACACACACACACACACACAGTGAAGCGTTACATCATTACCTGTTACAATCTGTGAAAAGACTGTAAAGTGAATATACAGTAGTGGGGGGAAATTATGGAAACTTGTGTCCGCCACAGAATAAATAAATAAAAAAGTAATTGCGACTATTTTTCTCACAATTGCATGTATTATGCACTTTATAACTCGCAATTCTGACTTTATAACTCGCAATTCTGACTTTATATCTCGCAATTCTGACTTTTTATCTCGCAATTCTGACTTTTTATCTCACAATTCTCAGAATTGCATGTAATGTAAACTCGAAATTGTAAGATAAAAAGTAGCAATTATCTTTTAAAAAATTTTATTCTGTGGCAGACACAAGCCTCCATAGAAAATTGACATCTTTATTCAGATATTATGAAAAAGATTTTGTAATCATATTAAGTAGTCGATTGTTTTATTTGTGATAACGCAATGAAAAATGGCAAATTGTGTGACATAAAATAATTTATAAACATGCAAAAATAAGAGAGAAGCAACCAAATATTAATAACTGATTATGTTGTAGTCAGTGTTTGCTTTTTCCTCTCAGCTTTTTGTTTTTCTATGCTTTTTTTTCATAGTAAAATAAAACCTGTGGCTGTAGTTTGACTTTTTTTGACAAATAATTTTGTCAGATAAATACCTTACCTTTAGTGTTTGTTCTTACCTCATATTTACAAATAAAAATACAATATCATATAAATATAAAAAACAATTTACTCTCCAGACATCACTTTTGGAAAGGTAAATAAATCATGTACTGGGTATGAAATAATTAATTTTATTAATTTATTAATTTTATATTATTTAAATAAATGTTATATTATTGTATAATAATTTTAAATATTTAACTGTATATATTTTACCCCAGTTAGTTATAATATTATAATACTATTATATAATAACCTTTTTATTTTATATATAGATATATATATATACATATACATACTTTATTTTATTAAATATATAAATATTATAGAATATTGATGTGTCTATAATTTTCTTTTATTAAACAGTTCTTTCTTTTTTTTTTTTTTTTTGCTCAGAATCATGTGACTGTAAAGGTTAATTTATTGTTGTTTTGAATTTGTAATAAAAAGTTTATTTTTTGTGCTTTCTGATTTCAAGTGTCCAATCATTGTTTATTTTAATGTTTATTGAGATGCTCTTCCATCCTGAGCTCATGAACATGTGATTTTTGCTTTTATTTTTGAATAATAATATCAACATGGAGTCATATTGAACACAGAATGTTGGTTTAAAGAGAGTTTAATACCCAGTTTGTCTGATCAATGAAGCGTTATGAGAGTCTATGACAGCAGATTGATGGGTAATATATGATTACGAACGGGTCGTGTTGATTGGTTTACCTGGTTCTGACGGTCTTATTCTTGAAGCCCAAGATCATGTGACTGTGTCGAGACAGTCCGAACTGGTGGGATTCTGGGATGGTGTGTGTTGGGTCCGGGGCCGCGCACTGAGGAAGGGAAGTTCAGTTAAAGTTCAGTTTGTACAGACACTTTCACAATACATGCCGTGAAACGCTTGTGTGAATGTTAGAGTTCGGCAGGCGCCCATATAAGGGCGTGACATTCTTACGATCTTACAGATGTTCAGTGTTTACAGAAACTCTACGCTATCTGAAGAATGTCACACAACATGCCTGTCATAGTGAGTTGCTAAGAAATATTTTGGTACTAAAATAATAAAAAACACCTTCATTACTTGAATAAAATGAAATACAACTGAGCTCTCACATGACCTTTATAAAGTTCACCGTGCAGATAAACAGCATCCAGGTGATGATGTATGAATATAAATATATTTGCACTGCACTAAATATTTATAAACATTCCCTTCGCGCGTCTGCAGGTGTGTGTGTGTGTGTGTGTGTGTGTGTGAGTGAGTGAGTGAGTGTGTGTGTGAGGCTCACGCTGGTGCTGCCCGGTGTGAGTGCGCTCAGCTCCACCGCGGGGGTCAGGAGTCGTGTGGAGGGGTCAGAGGTCGGCTCCGCCTCCAGGTCGTCAGGTAGAAGCACACGTTTGGGTCTCTCCTCCAGTAAACAACTGTCCATGTCCACGTGCTCGTAGTGCAGCGCGCCGGACAGATCCAACAACCTGATGCACGGACACACACATTACACCTTCAGTCGCTTTCTGTGATGATATTTTCATATCTTTATAATATATATATATATTTGTGCTGTGCAACGATTAATCACATCCAAAATAAAAGATTGTGTTTACATAATATATATGTGTGTATAATTATTTTGTATATACAAATACACACACATGCATGTATATATTTAAGATTTTTTTTAAATTTATATATAAAATATTTATATATAATATAAATTATGTATAAATAAATATACATATATACATGAAAATATTATATAGACATGCATGTGTGTGTATTTATATACAAAATAATTATACACAGTACACACACATATATTATGTAAACACAAACTTTTATTTTGGATGCGATTAATCGCGATTAATTGTTAATTGTGTGTGAGTGAGTGAATGTGTTTGTGTCTGTGAGTGAGTGTGTGTGTGTGTGTGTGTGTGTGTGTGTGTGTGTGTGTGTGTGTGTGTGTCACTCACGTGCCATCCACTGCTGTGTTCCTGATGCAGCCGTAGAAGGAGTCGGAGGATCCCGGAACAACAGCTCGTTCTCCTGGAGGAACACCACCGAAGAAGAGCCGGTCCAGAGCCAGAGCTTTCTCTGCAGACGAGCCCAGCTTCAGAACCACCGGGTTCTGCTCGTCCACCAGCACTGAGATCGACCTGGAGATGGAGACACAGAGATGAAGATACATGGAGAAACATGGAGAGGAAGAAACATGGAGATGAAGAAACACGGAGATGAAGAAACATGGAGAAACATGGAGAGGAAGAAACACGGAGATGAAGATACATGGAGAAACATGGAGAGGAAGAAACATGGAGAGGAAGAAACATGGAGAGGAAGAAACACGGAGATGAAGAAACATGGAGAAACATGGAGAAACATGGAGAAACACGGAGATGAAGAAACATGGAGAAACATGGAGAGGAAGAAACACGGAGATGAAGAAACATGGAGAAACACGGAGAGGAAGAAACATGGAGAAACATGGAGAAACACGGAGAGGAAGAAACATGGAGAAACATGGAGAAACACGGAGATGAAGAAACATGGAGAAACATGGAGAGGAAGAAACACGGAGATGAAGAAACATGGAGAAACATGGAGATGAAGAAACACGGAGATGAAGAAACATGGAGAAACATGGAGAGGAAGAAACACGGAGATGAAGAAACACGGAGATGAAGAAACATGGAGAAACACGGAGAGGAAGAAACATGGAGAAACATGGAGAAACACGGAGAGGAAGAAACATGGAGAAACATGGAGAAACATTGAGAAGCATGGAGAAACATGGAGAAACACGGAGAGGAAGAAACATGGAGAAACATGGAGAAACACGGAGAGGAAGAAATATGGAGAAACATGGAGAAACATGGAGAAACATGGAGAAACACAGAGATGAAGAAACATGGAGAAACATGGAGAGGAAGAAACATTGAGAAACATGGAGAAACACGGAGAGGAAGAAACATTGAGAAACATGGAGAAACACGGAGATGGAGAAACATGGAGAAACACGATGAGGAAGAAACATGGAGAGGAAAAAACATGGAGAGGAAGAAACATGGAGAGGAAGAAACACGGAGAGGAAGAAACATGGAGAAACACGGAGAAACACGGAGAGGAAGAAACATGGAGAGGAAGAAACACGGAGAGGAAGAAACATGGAGAAACATGAAGATGAAGAAACTAAAGCTCAAGCATGGTCTCACTGGTCACACTGCTGCTACACACCTTTTGTTCCTCTGCAGTACGAGCGAATGCTCCTGTCCGTCACTGAAGGAGCCGTTCTGTGATTGGACGACGGCTTTGTGCACGGCTCCGCCCTCTGCCAAGCCCACATGGACCTCCACCAATCCGGACGCGAGCATCACAAGCAGGAACGGCTGAGAGCAGAGCGACAGATTAAACACACACGCGTGATCGGACAGGTTTACAGAGACACTGAGGGTCGAGTCCTGAATCTATTTGTCCGGATTGCAAAAAAAATTTTTTTTTAGTGTTTACTTGTCTTTAATAATGTTTGAAGTTTATATTAGTCAGGCTAGTTGTTCTTCTATGGTGTTTTTAAACCACAGGCAAACGTTCCTTGAGTAAGTGTTCTTTAGCCTGTTGATTTTTGTTCATGATATTCCGCTAGAATTAAATGTTTTACAATAAGACTAAATGTGAATGATATCCAAATTATTTTTTTACCTTATTGGAATCAAAATTAGGAATCGATAAGAATCGGAATCAAAATCAGAATCGTTAAAATTCAAACGATGCCCAACCCTACACAGTATCGTATCCTGACCTGTGGCGTGTGTCGGCGCGAGCGTCCCGCGGCTCGGCTAAATCCCGCCAGGATGATCCCGTGATCCCGTGTGCTGGAGAAGCTGCTCACGATCTCCGTATGGGAACCCAGGAGAACACCGGGCATCTCCAGAAAACCACTGCCGAACACAGACACGCTGCGGATGGGCTGGAAACACACGCAAACACAACCTTAAAAATCTAAATAGTACTAATAAATAACTAAAACTAATAAATATATATATACAGTTGCAATCGATATTATTCAACCCCCATTGCAAATCAGGTTTACTGGCAAAATGTACAGACTTTCAGCAATGAACAAATCAAACACAAGTAACTGAAATAGCTCAACACAACAAATGTTTCAAGTGGTTTCCCCAAATTCAACTAAAAATGCAACTTTTATTGACTTCTGCAGTTTCAAAATTATTCACCCCCTTCATGGCTTCATCTTTAGCACTCAGTAGAACAACCTTTTTCTGTTCTGAGCGTCTGCAAACGAGATGTATAACCAGACAGCAGCTTCTGGCAGAGTTTCTGAGGACTCACGTTCCTCATGAGCAATGGCCTCCAGTTCAGGAATACTCCTGGACTTCTTCAAATCCCACCAGAGATTTTCTATGGGGTTCGAGTCATGTGATTTCTTCGAGACAGGACTTCTTCTGCAACCAATCCTGGGTGGAATCTGAGGAATGCTTGGGATCATTGTCCTGTTGAAGGACAGTCCTCACTGACGGCATGATGTTCTCTCCCAGGATCTCCTGATACTTCAGTGACTCCATCTCTCCTTCCTCACGCTGCAGGATTCCAGTTCCGGAGGATATACATCAGCCGAGAGCATCACGAGCTCCTCATGCTGAACTGTAGACAGAGTTCTTCACAGCTTATGCTTCATTCTTCCTCCTCCAGACACACCGCTGATCCAGAGGGCCGAAAAGTTCCAGTTTTGTTCCATCGCTCCACAGACAAGAATCCCAAAACATCTGTGGCTTATTTATATGATTTTGAGCACTTTTCTTGTGCTTTGGGTTTATTCCTGGAGCTCTGGCATACGTTTAGTACGAGCTTTCCTGTTCAGCTGAAACCCCAGAGTCTGTTTCCACTAAGTCTTGCTGCTGGTCTTCTGCAGTCACTCCAGGGTTTCTGCCCGTCCAGGGAGTCTAAACACTGTTCCTTTAACTTTAAACTTGCAAACTATGCTTCCAACAGTGTCTCTAGCAACATTTAGTGCTTTTTATATCCTGCTCCTTGTTTGTGAAGGGTGATGAAACCTTCTCTTAACTTTTTGGACCATTCTTTAGCCATACTTCTAACTTGCAGTTAAACGTGACACTCAACAAACCTCGCCAGTTCAGATATGTTGTGTGTTCTAGCTCAAGCACACCTGGTGCAACTAGTGAAGCCCTTGATTAGTTGCATCACGTGTGCTTGAGACAAATTTTTTTTGCAGATCTGTGTTGTTGTGAGAGATTCTATCAGGGGGGTGAATAATTTTGAAACTGCAGAAGTCATAAAAAGTAACATTTTCAGTTAAATTTGGGGAAACCACTTGAAACATTTGTTGTGATGAGCAATTTCAATTACTTTTGTTTGATTTGTTCATTGCAAAAAAAGTTTTTTGTAAATGAGTGTTGTTTGTTTGGGCTGGTTACTATTGGGATGTTGTTAAAAATCCAAACTCCGATACAGATCCCATCCCATCCCAAATATGTCTATATATTTTTTATAACTTTAACTAGTTTTTATTATTTATTTCAATTTTAGTTTTTCGTTATTTTAGTTCAAGTCAAAAAAAAAAAAAAAAAAAACTTTTAAATAAAAATGTTGCTTTGGCAACTAGCTGTAATAAAATATTTTCACTTAACATTGAAAAAACAAATTAAAATGTTTTTAATAGTTTTGACTATAATAACTGTACCTTGAGGACGCAGCCTTTCTTCACTCCGTACGCCTCTCTGAGCAGGTCGAAGTTTGTACGAGCGATTTCAACGTTCTTCATACACCCGACAAAAGAGCGAGCGACAACCTGCCTCCTGCGAAGAGCCAAAGAAGAGTTGCATTTAAAGACAAAAAAGGAATTATTTTAAACATTTAAACACACGATGCAACTCCAGCATGTCTTGAGAGGCTGGTCTCACCTGATTGGTCGAGAGGCTGGTAATCCACCGATGTAGATGGGGTCGAGGTCAGAGCGATTGAGGTCAGAGGCCGAGCCCGGTGACTCCGCCTCCATGACCTCTCTCTCGGACGGGTTATCAGCGGCCATCACCGATAAATGCCCTGCGGACAGAGCAGACGTTGTCTCATGTTAACCCTCATCCTTCCTCACGGGTCAAAACGACCCCAAGCCCTAAAATTATACTTTTTTTTCAGAAAGCTTATTTTATTACAGTTTGATCATATTTTTTCTATTTTTTTATGCAATTTTTTTGGAGATATTTTGTTATTTTGTGATTTTATTTACCTTTAAATTACTAGATTTGATCAATAAATAATAAATAAATAGTAATTTAAGCACATTCCTCACATTCTTTCAACAAATTCAAAATAACTCACAATTTCATGCATAACTCTTTTAATTCAGCTCTAAATATCTTACATTGGGCGTCTTTGCCGACCTCTTGTGGAAATAAAATATTATAACATGATAATGTTAATTTATAAAAAAATTTGTCTGTGTATTCATGGTTCAAGTACGGCAAAAGTCCTGAGGTCTTGGACCCTCTGATGAACACTAAATAAAATATTTTTAGAGTCAAAATGACCTGTGGGAAGGATGAGGGTTCAACAACTAATCAGTAAGAATGGAGAATAAAACGGCACCTTTGCGCTTGTTCCTCTGCAGGGCGATTCTGTACCAGGATCCGGTGTTGTATGTTCTGTTCGAGGTCATGGTGAGTGCGCCTGAGCCCAGTTCAAAGGTCAGGTGAACCTTCCCTTCCACCAGCTCGACGGACAGAAAGTCTCTCTACAAGCACAGAGGACAAACGTGAGGGATAAACGAAATTGTGCAGCGAGGCGGATTAGCTGAGGTGACGTGACGCTAACACTAGCAGAAAAACGGCTAGCAGTGACATCAGCGGCAATCCACCTGTCACTCAAGTGGCCACACCCTTAATTATGCAGAACTTTAAGACTTAATATAATTTAAACGGATGAGTTATAAAAATATTCACCCGCCTCACAGTCGTCATGAAGGACAACATTAGCTTTATAGACCAACACCACTTTTTGCACCAGACTGTAAACATGTGTGTTTCTGCTGTAAAGTTGGGCATTTTAACATGCGTGTCTATGGGACTGAGTCTCTTCTGCAGCCGGCCTCTAGTGGCCAGTGGATGAACTGCAGTTTAACTCACTCAGTGTTGGATTAAAGAGAGAGACGGGCAGTGTTGTGTGTAACTTATTACAAGTAACTTGAGTTACGTAATCAGATTACTTTTTCAAGTAACTAGTAAAGTAACGCATTACTTTTAAAATTTACAACAAAATATCTGAGTTAGTTTTTCAAATAAGTAACGCAAGTTACTTTGTTTTCCCATTTATTGACTGACCGCTCTCCTGTCCTCATGTTGAGACAAATCGAAGTGCTTGAGCTGTACTCTACTGTAATCCACCTTTACTGTACAGTCAATCTGCATTTCCTTCAACCTGAGGATTATTATTTCACTTTTGGTGTGAAAGGGTCTTTACATTTGCCCAAAAATAGAACTTTTTTGTTTGTAACGCATTACTTTTCCAAGTAACTCTTTCCCCCACACTGGAGAGGGGAACGTACCGTGCCGTTGGAGGCGAGATACAGCATCAGGCCGTTGGGAGAAAGCGTTCTGAAGAACATGACAACGCTGGTGGACATGGAGCGGAGAGACTTCTGGACCACAGAGAACCCACTGCCGTCGAAGTGGAACGAAGTGTCTTCAGTGCGGGGACTGGAACAGGGAACGAGTTCAGAGTTCAGCCGCTGGTAAAGAGTGTGTGTGTGTGTGTGAGTGAGTGTGTGTGTGTGTGTTTCACCTCATGAAGCAGCCGCCACACTCGCCCTGTCTCTCTGCGTAGTTCCACAAGCCGATGTTGTTCTCGTTGAGCGACGCTTCGCCCATGCAGCCTCTGAACTGGGTCGTTCTCACCGCTGGGGGTTTCTGGGAAACACAACACATGTTAATGGGGTCATAAAGGTGTTATTTTAATGTTCAGTGAGGTTCACCTATAGTAGTTACAAAACAAATCATAAATATGTGTGTCAAGTCACGTTTATTTATATATAGCGCTTTTTACAACACAGCTTTACAGAGATAACAGGAGAATAATGCAACACAGTTTGTGTCTAGAAGAGAATAGCGTCACAGTCCAGCTTAAGGAAGTTCAGTGATGGTTCATTTTTGTTTTAAAATTTAGTATTTATTAATTTAGTTAATTTATATATATATATATATATATATAGCCGCTCTGGAGTAAACCGTGATGTCATCGTCCAGCTCAGTTCAGTTCTTGTATAATAATAATGTCAGTGCAGGAGATCAATAATATTGTTGAATATTAAATTAAATGTTAAATTGAATGTCCCCAACTAAGCAAGCCAAGCCAATGGCAACAAAGGTGGAAAAAAGGCGACAGTGTGTCGAGTGTGAGTGTAGGAGTGAGTGTGTGTGTGTGAGTGTGTGTGTGT
>CM038642.1:560000-582500 GCA_021554675.1 Leuciscus idus | reverse complement strand
AAACACCAATACATCAGTGTGTGAGTCGACAGCTTTACACTTCAGTCATTCCTTCACGTCTACAGTCATTACTTCTCAGCGTTAGCTAAACCGTGAGTGTGTTTCACCTGCAGTGAGTGTGTCTAGGGCTCCGCTGGCGTCCAGAACCTCCTCGCCCGCCTGAAGCGCCCTCGTCCCCTGTGCAGTGAGCGACTGCTCCCACGTCTTGCAGGAAACAGGCCAATCAGCATCACGTTATTATATCATTCTGCATTTTCAACAACTTTTGATGATGTATAGCAGCGATTCCCAAACCTTTTTCCCACTCGAATCACTTGGACGTAAAATATTCACCATTTTAAGTAAATATTTTAATAATTTAACAACAAATTAGCATTTTTGTGGAAACATGACATGCAAGCGAACAGATAAAATATATAATCTTTTTTTAGTGTTTTTTTTTATTCAAATAATGTATACAGGCCAAAATTTTATTATTTATTATATTATATAATATTATAATATATTTAAATGAATGAAAGTAGATTTAGTTTTAAACAACAACCCTGGTTTTAGGTGCATTACTCTGAGATTAATATAAAAGTATATATAAATAAATAAATCATAAATAAATATAAATATAAATAATTTCAATAAAAACGTTTAATAGTTTTAGATAATAATAACCCTGGTTTTATGTGCATTACTCTTCACAATAAAAATAAAATAAAATAAAATAAAATAAAAAATAAAAAATTTAATTAAAAAAAAACTTTTTTAGTGTTTTATTTTGATTAAAATAATGTATCCAGGCTAAAATTTTTATTTTTTTATTTTACTGTTACATCCGATTTCATTAATTATTAGCTAATTTGTGAAACCTCCCTGTACGCTTTGATTGGTGGACGTACCAGATTGAGGGCGGAGCTTGCGCTGTGATTGGCGGCGTGGGCCAGATCTCCCGCCATCTGAATATTCTCTCTGATGTTGCTGTTGGTCTGACTGACGCTGGTCGCGTTTACTGATTCAGATCTGACCTCGGATAGAGAACTGACCGCAAAAAGAAAGATATCGAGTTATTTACAATACCAACAATATATATGATACGTTCTGTGGGATTTTTAGTGTGACGCACCTGTTAAGGGCTTGTGCCTGTTTGCTGAGGGCTTGCGCGTGATCCTCAGCCCGGTACACCAGCTGTAGGGCGTCTCTTTTGGTCAAATCCATCACTAAAGTGTCCACATGCTTCCTGAGATTCACACTCCAGCCTTCCAGATGGTTCTTCATCTCATCCAGAGTCTGGAACGACAAACGCATCATCTGAGATCACATTCACCGTGCCGTATGTGTGTCATAATCACATTCACCGTGCCGTATGTGTGTCATAATCACATTCACCGTGCCGTATGTGTGTAATAATCACATTCACCGTGCCGTATGTGTGTCATAATCACATTCACCGTTCCGTATGTGTGTCATAATCACATTCACCGTTCCGTATGTGTGTTATAATCACATTCACCGTTCCGTATGTGTGTCATAATCACATTCACCGTGCCGTATGTGTGTTATAATCACATTCACCGTGCCGTATGTGTGTCATAATCACATTCACCGTTCCGTATGTGTGTCATAATCACATTCACCGTGCCGTATGTGTGTCATAATCACATTCACCGTTCCGTATGTGTGTTATAATCACATTCACCGTGCCGTATGTGTGTTATAATCACATTCACCGTGCCGTATGTGTGTCATAATCACATTCACCGTTCCGTATGTGTGTTATAATCACATTCACCGTGCCGTATGTGTGTTATAATCACATTCACCGTGCCGTATGTGTGTCATAATCACATTCACCGTGCCGTATGTGTGTTATAATCACATTCACCGTTCCGTATGTGTGTCATAATCACATTCACCGTGCCGTATGTGGTGTGTCATAATCACATTCACCGTGCCGTATGTGTGTCATAATCACATTCACTGTGCCGTATGTGTGTTATAATCACATTCACCGTTCCGTATGTGTGTCATAATCACATTCACCGTGCCGTATGTGTCATAATCACATTTACCGTTCCGTATGTGGTGTGTCATAATCACATTCACCGTTCCGTATGTGTGTCATAATCACATTCACCGTGCCGTATGTGTGTCATAATCACATTCACCGTTCCGTATGTGTGTCATAATCACATTCACCGTTCCGTATGTGTGTCATAATCACATTCACCGTTCCGTATGTGTGTCATAATCAAATTCACCGTTCCGTATGTGTGTTATAATCACATTCACCGTTCCGTATGTGTGTCATAATCACATTCACCGTGCCGTATGTGGTGTGTCATAATCACATTCACCGTGCCGTATGTGTGTCATAATCACATTCACCGTTCCGTATGTGTGTCATAATCACATTCACCGTGCCGTATGTGTGTCATAATCACATTCACCGTGCCGTATGTGTGTTATAATCACATTCACCGTTCCGTATGTGTGTTATAATCACATTCACCGTGCCGTATGTGTGTTATAATCACATTCACCGTGCCGTATGTGTGTCATAATCACATTCACCGTTCCGTATGTGTCATAATCACATTCACCGTGCCGTATGTGGTGTGTCATAATCACATTCACCGTGCCGTATGTGTGTCATAATCACATTCACCGTGCCGTATGTGTGTCATAATCACATTCACCGTGCCGTATGTGTGTTATAATCACATTCACCGCACCGTATGTGTGTCATAATCACATTCACCGTGCCGTATGTGTGTTATAATCACATTCACCGTGCCGTATGTGTGTTATAATCACATTCACCGTTCCGTATGTGTCATAATCACATTCACCGTGCCGTATGTGTGTTATAATCACATTCACCGCACCGTATGTGTGTTATAATCACATTCACCGTGCCGTATGTGTGTTATAATCACATTCACCGTGCCGTATGTGTGTTATAATCACATTCACCGTTCCGTATGTGTCATAATCACATTCACCGTGCCGTATGTGTGTCATAATCACATTCACCGTGCCGTATGTGTGTCATAATCACATTCACCGTTCCGTATGTGTGTCATAATCACATTCACCGTGCCGTATGTGTGTCATAATCACATTCACCGTGCCGTATGTGTGTTATAATCACATTCACCGTGCCGTATGTGTGTCATAATCACATTCACCGTGCCGTATGTGTGTTATAATCACATTCACCGTTCCGTATGTGTGTCATAATCACATTCACCGTGCCGTATGTGTGTCATAATCACATTCACCGTTCCGTATGTGTGTTATAATCACATTCACCGTGCCGTATGTGTGTCATAATCACATTCACCGTTCCGTATGTGTGTCATAATCACATTCACCGTGCCGTATGTGTGTCATAATCACATTCACTGTGCCGTATGTGTGTCATAATCACATTCACCGTGCCGTATGTGTGTCATAATCACATTCACCGTGCCGTATGTGTGTCATAATCACATTCACCGTGCCGTATGTGTGTCATAATCACATTTACCGTTCCGTATGTGGTGTGTCATAATCACATTCACCGTTCCGTATGTGTGTCATAATCACATTCACCGTGCCGTATGTGTGTCATAATCACATTCACCGTTCCGTATGTGTGTCTTAATCACATTCACCGTTCCGTATGTGTGTCATAATCACATTCACCGTTCCGTATGTGTGTCATAATCAAATTCACCGTTCCGTATGTGTGTTATAATCACATTCACCGTTCCGTATGTGTGTCATAATCACATTCACCGTGCCGTATGTGGTGTGTCATAATCACATTCACCGTGCCGTATGTGTGTCATAATCACATTCACCGTTCCGTATGTGTGTCATAATCACATTCACCGTGCCGTATGTGTGTCATAATCACATTCACCGTGCCGTATGTGTGTCATAATCACATTCACCGTGCCGTATGTGTGTTATAATCACATTCACCGTTCCGTATGTGTGTTATAATCACATTCACCGTGCCGTATGTGTGTTATAATCACATTCACCGTGCCGTATGTGTGTCATAATCACATTCACCGTTCCGTATGTGTCATAATCACATTCACCGTGCCGTATGTGGTGTGTCATAATCACATTCACCGTGCCGTATGTGTGTCATAATCACATTCACCGTGCCGTATGTGTGTCATAATCACATTCACCGTGCCGTATGTGTGTCATAATCACATTCACCGTGCCGTATGTGTGTTATAATCACATTCACCGCACCGTATGTGTGTCATAATCACATTCACCGTGCCGTATGTGTGTTATAATCACATTCACCGTGCCGTATGTGTGTTATAATCACATTCACCGTTCCGTATGTGTCATAATCACATTCACCGTGCCGTATGTGTGTTATAATCACATTCACCGCACCGTATGTGTGTTATAATCACATTCACCGTGCCGTATGTGTGTTAGAATCACATTCACCGTGCCGTATGTGTGTTATAATCACATTCACCGTTCCGTATGTGTCATAATCACATTCACCGTGCCGTATGTGTGTCATAATCACATTCACCGTGCCGTATGTGTGTCATAATCACATTCACCGTTCCGTATGTGTGTCATAATCACATTCACCGTGCCGTATGTGTGTCATAATCACATTCACCGTGCCGTATGTGTGTTATAATCACATTCACCGTGCCGTATGTGTGTCATAATCACATTCACCGTGCCGTATGTGTGTTATAATCACATTCACCGTTCCGTATGTGTGTCATAATCACATTCACCGTGCCGTATGTGTGTCATAATCACATTCACCGTTCCGTATGTGTGTCATAATCACATTCACCGTGCCGTATGTGTGTTATAATCACATTCACCGTGCCGTATGTGTGTTATAATCACATTCACCGTTCCGTATGTGTGTCATAATCACATTCACCGTGCCGTATGTGTGTCATAATCACATTCACCGTTCCGTATGTGTGTCATAATCACATTCACCGTGCCGTATGTGTGTCATAATCACATTCACTGTGCCGTATGTGTGTCATAATCACATTCACCGTGCCGTATGTGTGTCATAATCACATTCACCGTGCCGTATGTGTGTTATAATCACATTCACCGTGCCGTATGTGTGTCATAATCACATTCACCGTTCCGTATGTGTGTCATAATCACATTCACCGTGCCGTATGTGTGTCATAATCACATTCACCGTGCCGTATGTGTGTTATATGAGGTATAGAAACGTCACTTACATCCGTCCCGTTGTCCATGTTTTCCGCTATTTTGAGGGCATCAGTCAGCAGGTCTTGAGCTTCCTGTACTTGTGTTTCTACTTCCTGGTTCAGATTGTTGACATTGTTGCTGGAGATCTGGAGAAAGAGATTTTTTTAATGTCTCTCTGCTCATCAATTTGATGCTAATATTATTGCAATGTTTTCTATGTGAATATAAAGTAAAGTGTGACACTGAAGACTGGAGTAATGATGCTGAACATTCAGCTTTAATCACAGGAATAAATTACACTTTACTATATATTCACATAGAAAACAGAGGATTTACATTATTTCACTGTTTTTACAGTATATCTGATCATATAAAGGCAGCCCTGGTGAGCAGGAGAGATGATTGTGTGTGTTTCTGCTGGAGACTCACTGTGAGCTGACTCCGGCTGATCCGGATCTCCTCCGTCAAGCGTCGGCTCTGGTTAGTGAGGCTCTCGCTCGTGTTTATGATCTCCTGGATCTGCAGGATCTGATGCTCGAATCTTCTGAGTGTCGAGGAGACGTTCTCCAGTCTGAACTGGTTCTGTCCGAGCGGATGCTTAATCTCCTCCTGAACCCTCCGCAGAACAGACACTGCAGAGCTGAACACACACACACACACACACACACACTACTTTACAAACACTTACGGTAACACTTTATTCTGATGGTCCCTTTGGAACATTCTGTTGACTATAAGTAACTTTGAACTGCATGTCAACATGCTCTCATTAGTTAGAAAGTAGTCCGTTTCTTTAAAGAATCCACTTTTCCTATTATACTGATAATTATGAGATGTTCAGTTTTCAAAGATTCAAAGAGGCAGGATTTACAATCTGTGCAGATTAATTTAACACTACATTAGAAACATTCCCGTAACACTGTACAATAAGGTTCATTAGTTAACATTAGTTTACTACCTTAGTTAACATGAACTAAGAATGAACAGCATTTATTAATCTTAGTTAATATTCATTTCAACATTTACTAATACTTTATCAAAATCAAAGGTTGTATTTGTTAGCATTAGTTAATGCACTGTGAGCTAACATGAACAAACAATGAACAGCTTAACATTAACAAAGATTAAAAGCTGATGTAACAAATGTATTGCTCATGTTAGTTCATGTTAGTAAACTAATGTTAACTAATGAACCTGATTGTAAAGTGTTGCGGGAACGTTAGACGTACGTGTGTGTGCGCAGACGAGTGTGTGTGTGTGTGTGTGTGTCGTACCTGAGTTCGCGCTGCGCAGTCGCACTGCAGTGTGTCAGACTGAAGATCCTGATCTTCTCCAGCGTCGTGTTCATCTCCTCCATCAGGAACGTATCGTTCACTTCATCAAGATCATCGTCCGTCGTCACGTTCACAGCACGAACCTGCTCCATCAGGCCTGGACCAATCACAGAGCAGCAGCGGTGAGTACAGCAGCCAATCACAGACCAGCAGCGGTGAGCACAGCAGCCAATCACAGACCAGCAGCGGTGAGCACAGCAGCCAATCACAGACCAGCAGCAGTGAGCACAACAGCCAATCACAGACCAGCAGCGGTGAGCACAGCAGCCAATCAACGACCAGCAGCGGTGAGCACAGCAGTCAATCACAGACCAGCAGCGGTGAGCACAGCAGCCAATCACAGACCAGCAGCGGTGAGAACAGCAGCCAATCAAATCATGATCTTATAAACCAAGTAACTGAGCATCTAAAATAGATCTGTTATTTATTTACATATTTAGATGGATTGAATCTGCCATTCTAATATTATTTGTGTACTATTATAATATTTATTAATATTTTGAATTATTATATACTTTCATTTTTATATTTTCATTTTTAAAGTTTGTTAAGTTTTATTTTATATGATTCAATTCAATTAATGAAAATGTTTTCTTTAAATAGTTTTAATTAATTATAACAATACTGGTTTTAGGTGCATTGCTCTGAGGGCGCTTTCACACTAGCACTTTTGGTGCGCACCCGGGTTCGAATGACGTCAGAGTTCGGTTCGTTTGGATGATGTGAACGCTGTTTTCCGAACTCGGGTGCGCACCCGCGAACCGTACTCGAGTCCGCTTAAAAAGGTGGTCTGGGGTACGGTTCATGTGAACTCGGGTACGGTTCGCTGCTGATATGAACGCAATCGTACCAAATCGCGGAAGTGAACCGCTATTGATGACGTATAATGTGGTGCGTGCCTGCGTGCGTGTGTGTTTAACAACTGTAAAAGGGTCTATATACACTTACCTTGACGAAAAGCGGGATTGACGCACTGCAAGCAGAGAGATGATTTCTGCTTGCCTCCACAAAAACTGTCTTCGGCGGGCGGGCGGACATCCCGCTGTCTATGGAACGGTTTTAATACTTTTGAGGCAGACAGACGCAAGTGTGTTTCTGTATCTTTTCTTTGAAAACAAAACCAAAGGTTCAAAAAAAGAAGAACAAATGTGAAGCGAGCAATTCTATCCATTTTGACGCCTTTTCATAGCGGTTACCAAGCAACACGAGTACGCGCCAGCTGCAGCTTGATGACGTAAGCGTACCGCGGTTCGGATACAAATAATATAATGTGAACATAGTCCATCGGGGGCAGGGGGAGGGGGGAGCAATCGAACTCGGGTTCGGAACAGGCAATCGAACCAAGTGTGAAAGCACCCTGAGATTAATATAAATAAAACAGAAATAAATAAATCATAAATAAATATATATATAAATAAATAATTTCAGCTTTATTTAAATTAATACAAATAAATAAAAAAAGTTTAATAGTTTTATTTTAGGTAATTATAATCCTGGTTTTAGGTGCATTACCCTACAAAATAAAATAAAATAACTGAGATCATCTTTCTTTGGTTACCGTGGACGGCAGAGTGAGTGTTTCTGATGAGCTCCAGCAACCGTTCGCCCAGCGTGAGCTTCTCCTCAGAGTTCAGCAGCACCGCTTCACTGCCATCAAACACACTCTGGACCTGCACACACACACACACACACACACACACACACACTGAGAATCAGCATCAGTCTCCCGTCGCCATGGTTACCGTGAGGAGGGATGCGGGCGTACCTGTTGCTGCAGGTCAGTGATGTCATCGCTCAGGTGTCTCAAGCTTCGCTCTCCTGCGGTCAGGTGATAATCTGGGCTCTGATCCCACGACATCAAACTCTGGAAATGAGGTTTACATATGAAGTATTCATGCATGCAGTGTTACATGAGGGATGGTTTATGCCGGCTGGGTCACGTGACTGACCTTGACCTCTCGGGTCTGGTTCTCGAGGGTCATGAGCTGGCTGTAGGGGGCGATGATGACACCCGACAGGTTTAGAGACGCGACTGACCCGTCTATAGAGTCCAGATCGTCCAACAGCAGTCCTGTGCATCCGTCATCACACGCTGAAGAGACACGAGCTGGTCATCACACTGACACACTCAACTCAACTCAACTCAACTGAGCTGAATCAACACTGAACTCAACTGAGCTGAATCAACACTGAACTGAATCAACTCTGAACTGAGCTGAATCAACACTGAACTGAATCAACTCTGAACTCAACTGAGCTGAATCAACACTGAACTGAATCAACTCTGAACTGAGCTGAATCAACACTGAACTCAACTGAGCTGAATCAACACTGAACTGAATCAACTCTGAACTGAGCTGAATCAACACTGAACTGAATCAACTCTGAACTGAGCAGAATCAACACTGAACTCAACTGAGCTGAATCGACACTGAACTGAATCAACTCTGAACTGAGCTGAATCAACACTGAACTCAACTGAGCTGAATCAACACTGAACTGAATCAACTCTGAACTGAGCTGAATCAACACTGAACTCAACTGAGCTGAATCAACACTGAACTGAATCAACTCTGAACTGAGCTGAATCAACACTGAACTGAATCAACTCTGAACTGAGCTGAATCAACACTGAACTCAACTGAGCTGAATCAACACTGAACTGAATCAACTCTGAACTGAGCTGAATCAACACTGAACTCAACTGAGCTGAATCAACACTGAACTGAATCAACTCTGAACTGAGCTGAATCAACACTGAACTCAACTAAGCTGAACCAATACTGAACTGAATCAACTCTGAACTGAGCTGAATCAACACTGAACTGAATCAACTCTGAACTGAGCTGAATCAACACTGAACTCAACTGAGCTGAATCAACACTGAACTGAATCAACTCTGAACTGAGCTGAATCAACACTGAACTGAATCAACTCTGAACTGAGCTGAATCAACACTGAACTCAACTGAGCTGAATCAACACTGAACTGAATCAACTCTGAACTGAGCTGAATCAACACTGAACTGAATCAACTCTGAACTGAGCTGAATCAACACTGAACTCAACTGAGCTGAATCAACACTGAACTGAATCAACTCTGAACTGAGCTGAATCAACACTGAACTGAATCAACTCTGAACTGAGCTGAATCAACACTGAACTCAACTGAGCTGAATCAACACTGAACTGAATCAACTCTGAACTGAGCTGAATCAACACTGAACTGAATCAACTCTGAACTGAGCTGAATCAACACTGAACTCAACTGAGCTGAATCAACACTGAACTGAATCAACTCAGAACTGAGCTGAATCAACACTGAATTCAACTGAGCTGAATCAACACTGAACTGAATCAACACTGAACTGAATCAACTCTGAACTGAGCTGAATCAACACTGAACTGAATCAACTCTGAACTGAGCTGAATCAACACTGAACTCAACTGAGCTGAATCAACACTGAGCTGAGCTGAATCAACACTGAACTCAACTGAGCTGAATCAACACTGAACTGAATCAACTCTGAACTGAGCTGAATCAACACTGAACTCAACTGAGCTGAATCAACACTGAACTGAATCAACTCTGAACTGAATTGAATAATTGATAAAGTTCGACATGGTTATTTTCCCGTTTATCACGGTGAAGCTGCATTGACACCATCTGTAGAAGTAACGCAGACTTACACACACACTGCTCGCTGACCAGCACGTGTCTCTCCTCACACTGGTCACACAGATGACCTCTGACCCCGGGCTTGCACTCGCACCGGCCCGTGCGTCCGTCACACACACCGTGCACCGACCCGGTCCCGTTACACCGACACACCTGACACCGGCCGCCCGGCTCCGACGGGTCGCCATGGTAACCCACCGAACATCTGAGACGCAGAAAACGTAGATATCATTCACATTTAGTCTTATTGCAAAACATGTAATTGTATCTGAATATCATGAACAAAAATCAACAGGCTAAAGAACACTTACTCAAGGAGTGTTTGCCTGAGGTTTATAAACACCATAGAAGAACAACTAGCCGAACTAATATAGACTTCAAACATTATTAAAGACAAGTAAACACTCAGTAATGAAAAAAGAACAAATAAAGCAAATAGATGCAACTAAACAAAGACAGAATTGAAATAAACAGTGTTTTCAGATTTTCAGGTTCAGAAACTGTAATCAAATGTACAACAACACTGCAGTTTATAAATAAAATATACATTATAAATATAGTTACAAAAGTTATTCAGTGAAGAACGAGTGAATTTTCTCTGTCTTCTGTTGTTTGATTATTGTTATTATAGAGCAGGAATATTAATTATATTAAGAATATTAGGCTGCTGTCACTTTAAGAGCTGCACAGATCCAATATCCTGATACACATGAGAACAGAAAACAGAGTCTCTCGCGCTTCAATGGTTTAAAGTCAAATTGAAATACACACAGAGGAATTGATAAGATTCCCAACCCTAGCGTTAGCGTACAAGTGTTTGTGTGTGTGTGTGCCGTAACGTCACATGACCTCACCTCTCACAGTAGCGGCCCTCGTATCCCTCCTCACAGCGGTCACAGCGGAAATCTCCAGCGCCCTCTAACACACACGTGGCACTGAAGCTAAACACACAAAACACACACGTCACGCTGAAGCTAAACACACAAAACACACACGTCACGCTGAAGCTAAACACACACAAAACACACACGTCACGCTGAAGCTAAACACACACGTCACGCTGAAGCTAAACACACAAAACACACACGTCACGCTGAAGCTAAACACACACAAAACACACACGTCACGCTGAAGCTAAACACACAAAACACACACGTCACGCTGAAGCTAAACACACACAAAACACACACGTCACGCTGAAGCTAAACACACACGTCACACTGAAGCTAAACACACACGTCACGCTGAAGCTAAACACACACGTCACGCTGAAGCTAAACACACACGTCACGCTGAAGCTAAACACACGCAAAACACACACGTCACGCTGAAGCTAAACACACACGTCACGCTGAAGCTAAACACACGCAAAACACACACGTCACGCTGAAGCTAAACACGCAAAACACACGTCACGCTGAAGCTAAACACACACGTCACGCTGAAGCTAAACACACACGTCACGCTGAAGCTAAACACACGCAAAACACACACGTCACGCTGAAGCTAAACACACACGTCACACTGAAGCTAAACACACACGTCACGCTGAAGCTAAACACACACGTCACGCTGAAGCTAAACACACGCAAAACACACACGTCACGCTGAAGCTAAACACACACGTCACGCTGAAGCTAAACACACGCAAAACACACACGTCACGCTGAAGCTAAACACGCAAAACACACACGTCACGCTGAAGCTAAACACGCAAAACACACACGTCACGCTGAAGCTAAACACACGCAAAACACACACGTCACGCTGAAGCTAAACACACACGTCACGCTGAAGCTAAACACACACGTCACGCTGAAGCTAAACACACACGTCACGCTGAAGCTAAACACACACAAAACACACACGTCACACTGAAGCTAAACACACACATCACGCTGAAGCTAAACACACACGTCACGCTGAAGCTAAACACACATGTCACGCTGAAGCTAAACACACACGTCACGCTGAAGCTAAACACACATGTCACGCTGAAGCTAAACACACACGTCACGCTGAAGCTAAACACACACGTCACGCTGAAGCTAAACACACATGTCACGCTGAAGCTAAACACACATGTCACGCTGAAGCTAAACACACATGTCACGCTGAAGCTAAACACACACGTCACGCTGAAGCTAAACACACACGTCACGCTGAAGCTAAACACACACGTCACGCTGAAGCTAAACACACACAAAACACACACGTCACACTGAAGCTAAACACACACATCACGCTGAAGCTAAACACACACGTCACGCTGAAGCTAAACACACATGTCACGCTGAAGCTAAACACACACGTCACGCTGAAGCTAAACACACATGTCACGCTGAAGCTAAACACACATGTCACGCTGAAGCTAAACACACGTCACGCTGAAGCTAAACACACACGTCACGCTGAAGCTAAACACACACGTCACGCTGAAGCTAAACACACATGTCACGCTGAAGCTAAACACACGCAAAACATCAGCACACGCATGCAGCCGGCAACCTGCCGAAATAAAAGCTTAATGGTTTAACACAGTGGTTCTCAAAGTGTGGGGCAGAAATCAGCAGAAAAAGAAAAAAACGCTGTTGCAACCTTTATATACTGTCTATGGTTGCGACTGCGTTCAATTGCGTGACTAGCGGTTAGCGCTCTTCCTTTATATAGCGCCATCGAATGGCAATCACACTGAATCGTTCTTCTTCAGACTCGTTCTTCTTGTCACCGCTGGAACAAGCAGCTCTTCAGCGAATCACAAGTGTGTTACTGATGTGATGACTCCGCTGATGTGTGTGTGTGTGTGTCCCCGTGAGAAGACCAATCAGAAGCTGAGCTTGTGAGGCGCTGTCAAAACCTAGTGTATATTTGCGCTTTTATATATTGTTCATCAAAGCATCACTGAAATGTTTACATGTTTTTGTGTATTTAAATTAAAAGTAAAGTTCTGTATTATTATTCTCTCTTATTGCAGGTGTTTTTCATTGCACGTTTTTAAAGGTTTAATGGGGCCGTGACGAAAAACATTTGAGAACCACTGGTTTCCCATGACCTCCACACAGCCGTAGTGTCATGTGACCTCACCTTTGACCCCGCAGTGGACAGGCACACAGCGAGCAGTCGCTGACCGAGCCCCGAACCTTCCCATAATGCCCTGCGGCGCACAGGTGACAGTGCTCTCCTGCGGTGTTGTGCTGGCACCCCTGAACACACGGTTCATTAAGCATCAGAGTGTGCCTTTATTATCAGTCTGATGTGGATAAAGCGGGTTTATCGATCTGGATTTGCTCACCATGCATTGGCCCGTCTCCAGGTCACATGACACACTGTGGTTGTTGCACCGGCACGGGACGCAGGGCCGGATGAGCGGCCGGTTTCGGCCCTTCATGTTGAGCTCAGACACGGCCTGCCGGTAATAACCCGGAGAACACTCCTGCAACACAGCATTCAATCCAGTTTCACTTCACATTAGTGTAGCGCTTTACACAACACACATCATCTCACAGCAGAGTCCACATTACAGTTTACAGTGTTATCAGAGGAGACCGTCTAAGTTATGTATTTCAGAAATGTACATATACTAAACCACAGTTAGCGAGATAGGTATTAAGTTAAACACCAGAACTGAACCGTAAGGGATGTGGAAGAGTCTCAGTCGAGCAACAGGAACATATGGCCCGTTCACACCCATAACCACAACTATATCAATATCACTGTTTATTATAAGCGCTGCAGTTTGTCGTCTGTCGCTGTAAATGCTCGAGCTCTTACACAGGATGGATTCTGATTGGCTGTCGATGTTTTTATCGTTCATCAGCGGGAAAATCCTCCTGAAAGCGATTCCAACAATTTCTCTGTCGCTATAATTGTAGTTGTGGACATAAAATTATATTTAGATTATTTAGAACTACATCATTATCGTTGTAGTTATCGTCCTTGGTGTGAACCGGCCTTTATTTATTTAATTTATATTTTATATATTATATTGTCTTATTATTAAATTATATAATCAATTATTAATTTTATATTATTTATATATTTTTTGTATTTTAAATTATCTTATAATATAAGACAATATAATATATAAAATGTAAATGGCATATAAATCATATAAAATTAATAATATAATAATATACTATCAATTACAATTTACATACAATTTTATTTTATTTGTATATATTGTCTAATATTATGAAAGATTTTTTGATTACTAATTTGTTTTTATTATTTGTTTTTTGTATATCATATTGTCTTATTATATAATATAAAATAATATAATACAATATAATGTATAAAATCTAAGTAACATAAAACTAATAATGCACTATTAATTATATATTATTTATATATATTACATTGTCTTATTATATATATATATATATATATAATATTTTATATTGATATTTAGAATTTTGTATAATAAAAGACAAGATAATGTATAAAAAATAAATAGAATAAATATAAAATAATATACTATTAACTTTTAATTATATATTATATTGTCATATTTTTAAATATTAATTTTATATTGATATTTCAAAATGTGTTTATTATATTATAAAAAGTATAATATAATACGTTTCTAAGTTTCTAAATTCAGATGAAGGACAGGAACTATTATACATATTTCCAGATGTATTATGAGTGACAGAAGACTTGAGGGTTTGTGGCCGAGGACCGTGAGTGTTTTCCCGGACCTGACACGAGAGTCCAGCGTATCCCAGAGGACACTCGCACGCCTCCACCAGTCGAGCCACTTCTCCTTCTGTTCCCTCGGGAACATCCTCCGCATCCAGAGACACTTCCATCGAGATATTAGAGATCCTGGAGAGAGAAACACAGATTAGAGAAACACGGACTCTTACTGGGAGTGATTCATCATCAGGGATGTTATTCTGAGGGAACATCTTAGTGTAGTTGCTCCAACTATTCTCATCCTTCCCTCGGGTCAGACATTTTGACCCGGAAAATATTTTTAAAAATGTGTAAATAATTGAGTGTTGATCGGAGGGGTTCAAGACCCCAGGACTTCTGTCGCACTTGAACCACAAATACAAACAAAACATTTTTATGGATTCAAGGAGTTTTGTGGTTGAAATGTTAAAAAAAGTAATAAATCCTAAAAATAAAGCAATGCATGGAATGTGAGGAATGCTTCAGTTCACATAGAAAAACCTAAAAATGTTCAAAATTCTAACTAAAAATGCTAAAACTTTACCAAAAACTGATTTTATATTGTCTACATGTGTATTTGAATGCACACTGAAGAGAACTGACTTTAGGACCCAGAGGAACAGCTCATTTACTCCATATAGAGCTATAAGGCCATCTAGAGTCATGAAATATCATCTTATAATATTTATTTTTCACCAGAGGTCGACAAAGACACCCGATGTAAGATATGTAGAGCTGAATTAAAATGGTTATGCATGAAATTGTGAGTTATTTTGAATTTAAGTTGAAAGAATCTGAGGAATGTGCTTAAATAATTTTTTATTTATTATTTATTGATCAAATCTAGTAATTTAAAGCTAAATAAAATAAAAAATAACAAAAACATATATATATATATTTTTTATATTATCAAAATGAAATAAAATAAGATTTATGGACAAAAACAAATTTAGTGTAATTTTAAGGCTTGGGGTCCACACACACACACACACACACACACGCACACACACACACACACACTGACCGGCTCTGCTGCAGTCCTGAGCCGTATGAGGCTTTGATGATGATGTACTCCACGTTACTCAGCACAGACAGGAAGTCGGCGTGGCTCACGGCTTCATCCGACACTGAGTTGAAGTACTTCCACTTGTGCTGCACACAAACAGGAGAAGCTGTATCATATACCTGGATATTTATGAGCAATATCACACTCATAGCCATGAGAAATACCTCTATATCAGACGAGCTGCAGCTTTAATTTTGTGTGAAAAGATTGTTTTATCAATAAAATTAAAAATACATTTTCCATATATATTTTCAAGCACTTCTTCATAAAAACAGCTGTTTTCAATGGTTTTCCAGGACTATTCACTTACTTCAATAATTGATACAAGATACTTTAAAGTACCTTAAAGGTGCAGTGTGTAATATTTAGGAGGATCTGTTGACAGAAATGCAATATCATATTCATAACTGTGTTTTCAGTGGTGTATAAAGACCTTACATAATGAAGCGTTATGTGTTTATTAGCTTAGAATGAGTCATTTCTCTCTACACACACCGCGGGTCCGCTTACATCGATGTGTTTCTACGGTGGCCCTGAACGGACAAACGCGTGTCGTCACTATGTTGTTCTTCATGTAAAGAAGCTTCAGCTAAAGTCAGCGAATAAACACTGACACAATGATGAACAATAATATTCGCAATAAAATATTGTTTTACTGAATAATTAAGTAAACATAATTTCTAAATGTATCTTTGTAAAGAAACCTCATTGTTAACTGGCGACTCTCTGCTGTCTCAGACGACGACATCACTTCCTGTTGGCCACCGTAACTTCTGTTGGGTGCAATTCACAACCTCACCACTAGATGCCGCTAAAACGTACACACTGCACCTTTAAGCACCTTTACGAACCCTGGTGAGAGAGCGCTGGCTGTATGACACAAGCGCGGTCCTGAAGTCATGTGATCAGACTCACCTCGGTCAGAGGAACTTCTTGTTCGGTGCGAACACCGTTTAGCGGCGCGGGAGCGTCGGTGTAGATGACTAGCTTGCGCAGGTGTCCGCCCCTCATCAGAACCTGAGGCTCGTGATTGGCCAGTCCGACGCCATCGAGAGCGAAGAATGCGATGGTGAAGGAGAGTCTTCCTCCGTACGACAGCAGCTGTGAGACACGAGGAGACCACATCTCATTCACACATGATCAGCAACACATCAGCTCACATGAGTAAACAATGAAAAATACTTAATCCTAGTTCATTTCAACACTTACTAATGCATTATTAAAATCAAAAGTTGTACCTAATAAATACTGTGACAAATGTATTGCATACATGGTATGCTAAGTATCCATGCGGTTTATATTTTGTTACTGTGATATTTCTGTGGGAATTGTACCTCAATACCGCAACTCATTATCGTTGTACTTCAGTGGGGTTTGTACCTTGTTACCGTAGTATTTCACTGTGGTTAATACCTCATTACCATGGTATTTCAGTGGGATTTGTACCTTGTTACTGTGGTATTTCTGACGGGTTTGCACCTCATTACCGCAACTCATTACCGTAGTATTTCAGTGGGTTTTGTACCTTGTTACCGTGGTATTTCTGTGTGGTTTGTACCTTGTTACCGTGGTATTTCTGCGTGGTTTGTACCTTGTTAACGTGGTATTTCTGTGTGGTTTGTACTGAAGGGTTACAAATTTAAGAATCTATTTCAGATATGCTTCCTTACATAACATCACGGTGAAGAATACTGATTTTAGCTTTTAAGGTTAAGATGTCAGCAAAGTTGCAATCTCTATTGTGTTTTAAATGAGTCAGATCACTGAGATTCTCACCTTTCAGCCTAGATGTTGAATCGTTAGGTTGATTGGATTAGCTGTAGGGGAGACTTTCACCTTTTGTCTTTAAAGGCTCTGGGATGGCCCTTGGAACCGGAGTTCCTGGCCAGTATCAGCATTTGAATAGGTATGCTGATTAAATTGAGACTGCCGGTCTGGGGCGGGTTCCTTAACCTGTATACTCATTTACATGCTTTCTTTGAATTTGTCTCCACCTTCAAAAGTCCCTCCTCCTAAAATGCCTATAAGATACCATGTAAAGTTCCCTTAGTTAGATTTTGTTGGACGAACCGCAGCCGCGCTCAAATAAAGAAACTCTTCTGTTTGAACGTGATCCCAACGTCTCCTGGTCTGCTTTGAAGAAAGAAAAAACTTTCCAACAGATGGTGCCGTGTGACCCGGATGGAGAAACTGAAACTCAACAAAGAACTTCAAGCTCAAAGATCTGAATCTTGAAACTTCAAGCTCAACAAAGATCTGACAAAGATTGCCAGACTGAATCTTTCCAGCTTCCTCCAGATTGAAAACTTCAAGCTCCAAAAAGATCTCAAAGCCTGACTGAGTTCCAGACTGAATCTTGAAACTTCAAGCTCAAAGATCTCAACAAAGCTGACTGAGTTCCAGACGAATGTTTTCTGTACAACCAACGATTCGGTGAGTTACACTCTATTCAAAGAACCGATGCAGACCAGTAAAAAATTGGTTTTCCTCTGCGCCGACAGAGAAGAAGTTAACAAACAGCTGCAGGGTTTTGTTAACTAAGTTATCCTCTAAAGTTGTCTTTTAGAGATGAAATTTATCCTCTGTTCTTGTCAGGCAGGGAAGTTTTAGCGTAAAAGTGCTAGTAATTTGTGTTATCCGTTGCTCTGGGCAAGGAAGGTTAACAATAGTTGATCTGTGTTAACGTGTACCCTCTGTTGATCAGAGAAGTTTAGTGTTTGTTTGTGTGGTAACATAGAAATTCACAAAATGTTTAGGAGAAGTACTAGACTGATTACAGATAGTGAATTCAAGTCTTTGTTATCAGAGCACATGGACTCCATCGTGACTGAGCCAGTCAGATTGAATTTAACAAAGAAATTTGGCATTGATCCAGACAAAGTATGGTCAATTGAAGATTGTAAGAAATTATTGGGTGCATGTATCAGGAAGAAAAATGTGAAAGGTATTATCTTTTGTCACAGAGAATTTAGCTTATCCATTGCACAAGAACAAGCGCAGTGTATTGCTAAGTTAAAAGAACAGATCAAACAATTGCAGACTCAGGTGTCCTGTCTCAAGACAAACGTGGGCCATAACAAAGCCTCAACCAAATGTGACTCAGAAAACCAACAGTCAGATGAAAGCTATCCTGATTTACAGTCTTTTGATAGAATAGAGGACAATGTCAATGCAGATGTAAATGCAGTTGAAGTGTGCGGAGCTAGACAAAAGGCTCAGAGTAGGGGAAAAGAGGTTGATGCACCAGTTCCATCTGCAACCCCAATACAAGCAGTCAACACAGCTTTAGGTCCTAAGGATCTAGAGAGACTCTACCAGAGTTTACCCTCAGCACGCAAAAATTTTTCTGAATTTAGAAAAGCATTGATCAGTAAAATGCGTCTTTACGACACGTCGTTGCCGGAAGTCACACAGCTGATGTCACAAATTCTAACTGAATCTGAATTCAACAGTTTTGAGTCTGCTGTTACTTCCGAACTGCAACATGCCAGTAAAGGCGATTTGAGAGAAGGTGTTTTGAAAATCCTAAAGAATATCTTAGGACCCAAAATCGATTGGTCGAAAATTACCAATTGTGTACAGAAGAAGGGTGAAACTGTTTGTGAGTACACAGAAAGATTTTGCCAGACCGCTGCCGCTTACAGCGGAATTGCTGACACGTCAGAGAAGGTGTTAGGTGATAATGGTCCCCTAGTTCGCGCATGGTTTCAGGGTCTTCTGTCAGAACATAAAAATGCATTGCCTTACTTAGAATTAACATGGTCCAGTAGAACTTTGCAAAACAACTTGGACAGTTTAGCTACTTGGGAAAGAGACTCTGATGTCAAGGCAAGAGTAAAAATTGCAGCAGCATCCTTTAAGGTCAATTCTGAGAAACAGAAACGCAAATGTCCTAGAGAAGCCAGCTGTTCTTACTGTGGCAAGCACGGACATTTTGGAAAAGAATGTAGAAAAAACAAAAATAACTTAAGACAAGTTAACAATGTTATGCAGCTTTTACTACATTTGTTTGCTACTTTGAAGCAACCCCTCCCCTCGTCATTGGACTCGTGGGTAAGCTTTTTGAGGTGTTAACCATTTGGGCTGTGATTGCTTAATCTCCCCAGTAACTTACAACAAAGATGAAAGACTTATTGACTGTCACAGCCTTTGTTTGGGGGACATTCAGTATACTCAAAGCTTTAAATGTTATACTGCAGAACATTACAATCAGACACCATCCTCTGTTATGATGCCTACTAGGACTGATGTTTCACTGGAGAATGGAAATGTGCCAAATTTCTCACACACTGTACAGTGTGCACACAACAGGGACAGAATAGGACACACAGACCAGTGCGGAGCCCAGGGAAGAACCGAAGTGCAACAGGCATCGGGGGCAAAACCTTGTGGTGAAGATTTCCTCATTCCCCCTCTTATCCCCACCTCACTGGTCCATAGGTGTCAAATCAATTAAGAAATAGGGAAAGAATGAAACAACAACAGCAGACTCTAAAAACCACACAACCCTAGTGTTTGAAGAAATACTGCTCTGTTTTCTTTCTTCCTCTGTGCAGATACCACTTGATGGCTGGTTCCGAGATCCATATGCAACGACCGTCTCACCTGCATATGAAGCCACAACCTCAAGACGACAACTGCTGAACGAACTATCCCAAAAGAAAAAGAAAAAAAATACACAACGCAGAGACCTATGGGAACTTCAGTCATCCATCAGAGAACTTGAACAAACTACAACAAGACATTCTTGATCTTTCAACAAAACTACACCAGATGACTGAAGACAATTATTCATGGTTCGGACACTTGATTGGTAAACCCTGGCTGTGGATTAAAGAAATAGCAATTCTGCTGTTGTTTCTCCTACTGGCGTTCTACGTATGCGTCCACAGTATCAAGTGTTTCATTCAACAAATGACTCATGCCTCACATAAGAAAATGACTGGTCCAACCATAAAAGAATATTACCCGTAAGAACTTCACGGACCCTAATTGCATGTTTGGTTCTGTGTCACCATGCAATTACAGAAAATCAACACAGAACATGCTATGTGCCTGTAACGATCACAAGTTACAAGAATGAACTTTTAAGTGTCTAAATTTGTATTTTGTGAGAGTTATTAGAACTCTCAAAGGGGGAAATGTTGTATTACAAATTTATTAAATGTTTAATTTAGGTTTCAACATTAAAAGTTAAGACTTTGATTTTAGTAGGGTCAGTTTCTATCTAAAGACTCCGGCCAGTTCTGTTTTCTCTATTGTATTTTAAATGAGTCAGATAACTGAGATTCTCACCTTTCAGCCTAGACGTTGAATCGTTAGGTTGATTGGCTTAGCTGTAGGGGAGACTTTCACCTTTTGTCTTTAATGGCTCTGGGATGGCCCTTGGAACCGGAGTTCCTGGCCAGTATCAGCATTTGAATAGTTATGCTGATTCAATTGGACTGGTAGTGCTCTCAGAGTAGGGTGTGTTCCTACTTCATTTGCATGCTTTGTTCAGAGTCTCCACCTCTATGTAATCCCTCCCCCTTGGAATGTATATAACTACAATGCATACTGTATTAGTTTTTAGACTTTTGAAGAACTGCAGCCACGTCAACGCGAAATCCTCAATAAAGAAATAACTTCTTGAACGTGATTCCAAAAGTCTCCTGGTCTTCGATTCTGAGTTTACAACAGTACCTTGTTACCGTGGTATTTCTGTGTGGTTTGTACCTTGTTACACTTGTATTTCTGACAGATTTGTACCTCATTACCGTAGTATTTCTGTGGGGTTTGTACCTCATTACCGTAGTATTTCTGTGGGGTTTGTACCTCATTACCGTAGTATTTCTGTACCGTAGTATTTCTGTGGGGTTTGTACCTCATTACCATAGTATTTCTGTGTGGTTTGTACCTCATTACCGTAGTATTTCTGTGGGGTTTGTACCTCATTACCGTAGTATTTCTGTACCGTAGTATTTCTGTAGGGTTTGTACCTGATTACCGTAGTATTTCTGTGTGGTTTGTACCTCATTACCGTAGTATTTCTGTGGGGTTTGTACCTCATTACCGTAGTATTTCTGTGGGTTTTGTACCTTGTTACACTTGTATTTCTGACAGCTTTGTACCTCATTACCGTAGTATTTCTGTGGGGTTTGTACCTTGTTACTGTGGTATTTCTGTGGGGTTTGTACCTCATTACCGTAGTATTTCTGTGGCGTTTGTACCTTGTTACCGTAGTATTTCTGTGGGGTTTGTACCTCATTACCGCAACTCATTATCGTTGTACTTCAGTGGGGTTTGTACCTGGTTACCGTGGTATTTCAGTGGGGTTTGTACCTTGTTACCGTGGTATTAGGGTTAGTACCTCATTACCGCAGCTCATTATCATAGTATTTCTATGTGGTTTGTACCTTGTTACCGTGGTATTTCTGCGGGAGTCTCCAGTAATAGGGTCCGGTGAGGACCGACTGACTGTGAAGGTGAGCCGCGTCCAACATCATCTCTTGATGTGAGTAATAAACGCCCTCTAGCGTCCCCTGCTGGTCGCTCTGA
>CM038642.1:507500-555000 GCA_021554675.1 Leuciscus idus | reverse complement strand
GTGCAGCGGGTCAGAACACCAAACACACCGGCGCCGTTACAGTCAGGAGTGCAGCGGGTCAGAACACCAAACACACCGGCACCGCTACAGTCAGGAGTGCAGCGGGTCAGAACACCAAATACACCGACACTGTTACAGTCAGGAGTGCAGCGGGTCAGAACACCAAACACACCGTTACAGTCAGGAGTGGAGCAGGTCAGAACACCAAACACACCGGCACCGTTACAGTCAGGAGTGCAGCGGGTCAGAACACCAAACACACCGGCACCGTTACAGTCAGGAGTGCAGCGGGTCAGAACACCAAACACACCGGCACCGCTACAGTCAGGAGTGCAGCGGGTCAGAACACCAAACACACCGGCACCGCTACAGTCAGGAGTGCAGCGGGTCAGAACACCAAACACACCGGCGCCGTTACAGTCAGGAGTGCAGCGGGTCAGAACACCAAACACACCGGCACCGCTACAGTCAGGAGTGCAGCGGGTCAGAACACCAAACACACCGGCGCCGTTACAGTCAGGAGTGCAGCGGGTCAGAACACCAAACACACCGGCACCGCTACAGTCAGGAGTGCAGCGGGTCAGAACACCAAACACACCGTTACAGTCAGGAGTGCAGCGGGTCAGAACACCAAACACACCGTTACAGTCAGGAGTGCAGCGGGTCAGAACACCAAACACACCGTTACAGTCAGGAGTGCAGCGGGTCAGAACACCAAACACACCGTTACAGTCAGGAGTGCAGCGGGTCAGAACACCAAACACACCGGCACCGTTACAGTCAGGAGTGCAGCGGGTCAGAACACCAAACACACCGGCACCGCTACAGTCAGGAGTGCAGCGGGTCAGAACACCAAACACACCGGCACCGCTACAGTCAGGAGTGCAGCGGGTCAGAACACCAAACACACCGGCACCGCTACAGTCAGGAGTGCAGCGGGTCAGAACACCAAACACACCGGCACCGTTACAGTCAGGAGTGCAGCGGGTCAGAACACCAAACACACCGGCACCGTTACAGTCAGGAGTGCAGCGGGTCAGAACACCAAACACACCGGCACCGCTACAGTCAGGATCAGAACACCAAACACACCGGCACCGCTACAGTCAGGAGTGCAGCGGGTCAGAACACCAAACACACCGTTACAGTCAGGAGTGCAGCGGGTCAGAACACCAAACACACCGGCACCGTTACAGTCAGGATCTACTTTGTTTATGCAGCTGTCGTGTTAATAAAAAAAATAAAAAAATAAAAGAGTACACCTACCAGACACTCTCCGTTGATGTCGCACTCGCTCGCGTGATCGTTACACTCACACTGAAGACAGTTTCCTCCGAACAGAATCCCACCGACCCGATAAAACCCGGGAATACAGTACTGGAGACACACACACACACACACACTGCTGGGTGAGAAACCGGCTGATATGTGCATGTTCAGCTCATGTGGAAGCGCATGTGTTCCTCACCTCGCAGGAAGAGCCGGAATATCCCCACGGACACTCGCACTGCTCCACATCCAGAGGGAGTTTAGCCGGACCGGAGTGTGTGTCTGCAACTCCCAAAGACACGCCACTCAACCTGCCGAACACAAACATCTTCACACGTTCACAATGAATAATAAACGATTCAATAAAACAATATATATAGAGATTTTTTAAATGTATTATTTTTTAGGTTTATTTTGTTTTGTTTATTTCCGCTTGTTTGTGTTCTAACCGTAGCGTTCCCTCAGCGCTGGCCTCCAGCTGAGCTCGAACCCGTAGCGTAGCGAGGTCCACTAGCAGCGTCATCAGCTCGTCTCTCTGAACGCTCCTGCCGCTGTGAGCGTCGCTGAACGAGTGCGGGACAATCTGAATGGAGACGAGCTGCTCGGTGTGAGCGTTCAGAAGCAGACGAGAGGACGGCGTCTGTCTCAGCGTACGCCCGTTACCCTGAAACACAACACACAATCATACCGGGGCTCTCCTTCACAGTCACATGCTCTACTGGAGCGTTTACATCACAACTACTGTAATTCTGTCAGGACCACTGTTGTTAAATACGATTGACCATTAGCATATAGTTTGGTTTGGCGATCTGGTTCTGTTCTGGGCAGCCTAGCATGGATCAGAGCAGCAATAACCCCCCTCAGGGTGAACAGAACACAACCAACATGAATGTATTGCAGATATCAATTAATTCAAGATTTGAATGTACAATATAATTCGAGAATTTAGTCTGATTCAAAGCCAAATCCTGACGGAGACAGGTGGAGCTGAGGAGGGAGGAGGGTAATCCTGACAGAGACAGGCGGAGCTGGGGAGGGTAATCCTGATGGAGACAGGCGGAGCTGGGGAGGGAGGAGGGTAATCCTGACGGAGACAGGCGGAGCTGGGGAGGGAGGAGGGTAATCCTGACGGAGACAGGCGGAGCTGGGGAGGGGGGAGGGTAATCCTGACGGAGACAGGCAGAGCTGGGGAGGAAGGAGGGTAATCCTGACGGAGACAGGAGGAGCTGGGGAGGGAGGAGGGTAATCCTGACGGAGACAGGCGGAGCTGGGGAGGGGGGAGGGTAATCCTGACGGAGACAGGCAGAGCTGGGGAGGGAGGAGGGTAATCCTGACGGAGACAGGAGGAGCTGGGGAGGGAGGAGGGTAATCCTGACGGAGACAGGCGGAGCTGGGGAGGGAGGAGGGTAATCCTGACGGAGACAGGCGGAGCTGGGGAGGGGGAGGGTAATCCTGACGGAGACAGGCAGAGCTGGGGAGGGAGGAGGGTAATCCTGACGGAGACAGGAGGAGCAGGGGAGGGAGGAGGGTAATCCTGACGGAGACAGGCGGAGCTGGGGAGGGAGGAGGGTAATCCTGACGGAGACAGGCGGAGCAGGGGAGGGAGCAGGGTAATCCTGACGGAGACAGGTGGAGCTGCGGAGGGAGGAGGGTAATCCTGACGGAGACAGGTGGAGCTGGGGAGGGAGGAGGGTAATCCTGACGGAGACAGGCGGAGCTGGGGAGGGAGGAGGGTAATCCTGACGGAGACAGGCGGAGCTGGGGAGGGAGGAGGGTAATCCTGACGGAGACAGGCGGAGCTGGGGAGGGGGGAGGGTAATCCTGACGGAGACAGGAGGAGCAGGGGAGGGAGGAGGGTAATCCTGACGGAGACAGGTGGAGCTGGGGAGGGAGGAGGGTAATCCTGACGGAGACAGGCGGGGCTGGGGAGGGAGGAGGGTAATCCTGACGGAGACAGGCGGAGCAGGGGAGGGAGGAGGGTAATCATGACGGAGACAGGCGGAGCTGGGGAGGGAGGAGGGTAATCCTGACGGAGACAGGTGGAGCTGCGGAGGGAGGAGGGTAATCCTGACGGAGACAGGTGGAGCTGGGGAGGGAGGAGGGTAATCCTGATGGAGAAACGAAGCTAGACTAGCGTGACCTGCCAGAACTGACGCTACTCTTGATAACAAAAGGTAACACTTCTTTTTACAGTGTCGTTGTTACAAATGTTACATGTACTTACCACAGTAATAACAGTAAATTATGCATGATTACATGCAACTAACCCTCAACCAAACCCTAATCCTACCCTAACCCTATAGTAAGTTCATGTAGTGCTTATTATTACTCAGTACTTCAATATATAATTACACTGTAACAATGACAGCTTAAAATAAAGTGTAACCAAACAAACTTTTAAAGCGTCACAGATTGGTGTAAGACTTCAACACGGTAAATCATGCAGCAATAAACGATTATACATCTGATATATATTGGGTCACATATGCAGAATAATCATCATCTTACCTCAATAATTACACTGAAATCTGAGCTCAGCGTTTTGTCCACGTTCTCCTCAGATGTGTCGTACGCAATGCTGTAGTTCAAGAAACCTCCATACGACGTCAACTATACAGAGAAATGATGAAGATGCACTAGTTAAACCTGTCAGAATACTGTGGTAATGTGGTTCACTGATGATTGTAGGTCATCAGCTGATGTTTTAGATCAAGTCAGCTTTATTTCTACAGCGCTTTATACAGTACTGACTGTTTCAAAGCAGCTTCACAGTAATAAACAGGAAAATAACAGGGTTAATGATCATCAATATAAAAACTTAATTTCATCTGTACTGAAGACAATACTGCCATGATTCAGCTCAAGTTTAGCTCTCACCTGATAGTGTTCGATATTAGTGAATTCGATAATATTGCTAATGTTAATTGCCTTTTATTCTATATTAGAACATTGTAATATTTTAAAGTCCCCCTGGTGTGCTTTTAATGTTGTTTATGTGTCTATGTGGAGTTATTAAGACGCTTTAACTCAAAGCATGTGTAAATTCATAAGTCGACACCATTGCTGAGTATTTCCTCCTTAAAACTGCAGTGAACCAAAGACAGTCTCAAAAACACGCTTTGAAATCGCTGGTGTTTCTGACGTCACAAACTACCTTGTAACCAATCAGATCAACGTGTGATCGTCAACCAGTGGATCTCTGAGCTGAGTGAGTGAGTGGAGGCGGGGCTCATTTGCATATTCATAGAACCGTGCATACTAAATGAGGCGAGGGTGTCGAGTTACATTCAAGATATTTTAAGGCATAAAGATTTTTTTTAAAGGAACAAAAAGTTTTAAATATGTAATTTTGGTGATCAAAGATAAGTTTTAAGAGGTTAAATTATTGATTACAGGGGGACTTTAAAAGTAGTTTAAAAAAAATTTGGTAATATCCATCAGTTTTTATTTCATGTTGAATGGAGGTCGGAGCTGATGGAAATGAATGCTATAATTAGATGTTTTAATTTCATTAATCCCCTGGGGACAGACGCTGCGAACGTGTGTAAGCTAATTAGCTGTAAATGTGTTAATGAGTGTGAGTGTAATGACAGGCCAGCAAGAAACACACACACACACACAGAGAGAGAGTCACCTTGTTGTTGAGGAACGGCTCCGGCGCGGCCCACGACCACAGCGACGGCACGCCTGCGGACACCGAGCCGTTCGACACGATCAGGTTTTCGTCTGAGATCTGAGATGTGAAGATGCTGGAGCTCTGAGGAGATCGAAGGAGAACCGCGTCTCTGTGAACCACCTGAGAATCAACAACATACAGGCTGTTTCAAACCACACTTAAGTCAAGTCAGATTCATTTATATAGTGCTTTTAACATTATGGATTGTTTTGCTTTACAGTGATAATAGGAGATTAAAGTAACAGAGATTGTTTAGGCTTTACAGCAGATCTAGAATAAAGTTATTGTCCAGCTAAACTTATTTTTTGATTAATTCACTTCCATTGCAGAGATCATTAGTTAGTAACTTAACTTTATTAGTTATAAACAGTATTTATATAGTTTTTACCTCTTGTACACAACCAGGCGCTTGCGCAAACTAAGCCAGAACGCGCGCACACGTCACACACCAGGATGCGCGCGCGCCCTCAGATCACTTGGACGTGGCTGTGTACAAGAGGTAAAAACTATATAAATACTGTTCGTTTTCTCACACAAACCGCTCGTTTCGTGTCTTAGGCCATCAATGTGTACTTACGATGGGGAATTGTTTAATTTGGACGACGGGGAATTGTTTTAATTTGGACTCTGTGCATGCTCTTTGAGGTGGTGACCATCGACCTGCATTATATGACTGACAGACAAGAACGGTTTGACCTAAAAATATCAAAATTGAAACTACTGCGGAAACAAAGACACCTACATCTTGGATGCCCTTGAGGTAAGCTAAAACATGCCAAAATTTAATTTCAAAGTGAACTATCCCTTTAACTGCTGCCATCTATTTACAAATGTTTAATTAATCTGAATGAATTATTTAAACAAACAGTTGAGTGAATGATTTAATGACTCACTCATAAAGACTTCACTCGTTTCATTACTGGATGAATCAGTGTTTCTGAACGAATCTCTTGAATCAATGATTCAACGACAAACACATTTTTTAACAGTCCCTTGTCGCCATCTACTGGTGTAACAATGTAATTGATACAATAATTATTTGAAGTGTCAAGTTACTTTTCAAAAGGTGATTTATTCTGTTTTGATCGCTACCGTAGATATGAGTGTTTATATCCGAACTAAACTTTTATCCCAGAACATCAGTGATGATATGAATATTTGTAACATGGAAATAATAATACTGTGTGTTGAAAAGACTGTTTGTGAAGCTTCTTCATATCTAGATAACTGCTTTCTCGAACACAGATTAGAATTTTCCGGTATAATTTAGTCAAAGGTTTAACAGACACATGCGAATCGTTGTCATTAAGGAATGAGATCATGTGGGTGTTTGAATCGAGATTATGATCTTTTAACAATTAATCGTGCAGCTCTACTATATTGTAACGATCATGTTCTGTTTAATGGAATTTTATATTTTGTATTTCATTGTTTCCCTGTGTTCTTTAACTGCTTCTTTTATTCCCAATTTCCCGGAATTTCCTAGTAAATCTTCAGTTTCCTAGTTGACTGATTATACACTTATTTGTTGCTATGGTTACTGATTGCTTTGCACACCTGTTTCTTGTTTCTTGTTGACCCCTTGCGTTTAAGCCCTTTAAGTCTTTACTTTAGTCAAGCTGTTACGATGATGTAGTTTTGTTATTTTTGGTGTGATATTGGCAATAGTTAAACATACCGAGCTGGTGAACCAGGTCGAGCTCTCGCACACGTCTGACACTCCGAAACAGAAACACTCGGTGCAGCCCTCGGGATTACTGGCCTGCAGGTTATAGAAACCCTGCTTACACAGATCACAGTTCGAGCCCATCACGTTATCCTGCAGAGAGAGAGAGAAAGAGAGGGAGGGGGAGAGAGAGAGAGAGGGAGAGAGAGAGAGAGAGAGAGAGAGAGAGAGAGAGAGAGGGAGAGAGAGAGACGGGAGAAGAGGTTACGCAAGTGTCATTCGATGCTAAAACCCTATAAAGCCTGATATATGAAATAACAGTCAGAAAATCATGATATTTAAAAAAGGTGTTTTTTTGTTGAGTATCATTTTTGATTCATCAGGTTTTTATGGCTCATATAGTCTGATATAGTGAGAATATGGAAGAAAAAACTGCCCAAATTGAGCAAAAATATGCAGTTTGGTGCATCCTGATATTTATATGAAATTCTAATGCTTATAATGTAAATCAATGAGATCTTTATAACCGTTACCTTGCACACACACTCCCTGCAGGGGTCGCTGTTGTGGCTTCCGTCCAGGTTACACTCGCAGCGAGTGCATTGTGGGAAATCTCTGAAGCCGAACGCACAGCGGTCACACTTCTCGCCCGCAAAACCCTCCTTACACACACACTGACCTGCAGACAGACCTACACGACACAAACCAGCAGCTCAGACAACGCCTGAAACACTGCATTCAGAGATATTCGGTGGGAAACAGAAGCAGAAGATGTTTCACCTGTGTCGAGGTTTGCGTGATCATCGTCTCTGATGCACACGGGACTCGCTGAGCCTCTCGCGTCACACTCACACTCAACACACGGGTTATCGGCGTACGGAGACACCTGAAACACAGACACGTCAAAGGGTTTAACATTCACAGTCTTTATTGTGCAGAAGATTCATCATGAAGAAGTTTGGAAACTCTTCTGGAGCTCTAATGGAGACAGTTAACAGGGAACATTCTCAGAATTTTAGCAAACATTCTTCCAGAACGTTAAGTTATGTAAAACATAAGTTATTTTAGATACTAATGAAAATGCACAAATCTTTTTTTCTCATTTTGAAACCACAGCTAAAACTACAAGTGAGTGATATTTTACTTTGTACTTTGTTGTCTGATGAACATTAAAAAACACAGACAGCAGGAATATTAGGCTGCTGTCACTTAAAGAGTGAATGCCCAGATCCAATACTAATACTGTTTTATTTCTCATTCTGGCCCTTTAAAGTTTACCGCCGTCATCTGAACACACACACACACACACACACACAGACTCACTCACTGACTGACTCACTGACTGACTGACTCACTCACTGACTGACTGACTCAATCACTCACTCACTCACTCGCTCACTGACTGACTGACTCACTCACTGACTCACTTACACACTCACTCTCACACTCACTCACTCACTCACTGACTGACTGACTCACTCACTCACTCATTGACTGACTCACTCACTGACTGACTCAATCACTCACTCACTCACTCTCACTCACTCACTCACTCACACACTCTCACTGACTCACTCACTCACTCACTCACTCACTGACTCAATCACTCACTCACTCACTCTCACTGACTCACTCACTCACTTACTCACTGACTTAATTACTCACTGTCTCAATCACTCACTCACTCACTGACTCACTCACTCACTCATTCACTCACTGAATCACTCACTCACTCACTTACACACTCACTCACACACTCACTGACTCACTCACTCACTCACTCACTCACTGACTCACTCACTCACTGAATCACTCACTCACTCACTGAATCACTCACTCACTCACTCACTGACTCACTTACACACTTACTCACTGAATCACTCACTGACTCACTCACTCACTCACTGAATCACTCACTCACTCACTGAATCACTCACTCACTCACTCACTCACTGAATCACACACACACACACACACACACACACACACACCTGGTGTGGTCTGTAGTATTCATCCGCACAGGTTTGGCAGTTCACTCCCGCAGTGTTCTGGGAGCAGTTCACACACACTCCTCCGCCCACAAACCGGTCCTGTGTGTTCAAGCTCAGCCTCAGATCCGCCACTGTCTGGTTGTAGTAACAGTCGTCGGCCTTGTTGTGACAATTACACTCTGATCAACGAGAGAGAAAACACACAGATCAGGAGGGTCGTGATCGCTTATAAGCGAAGGTTTGTTTAGTTTTGTGTTTGAGTGAATCTCACAAAATACTGTATGTCCATGTCATATATGTGACGTTATTTATTGTCTTACTCTCGCATGTGTTTCCTTTAGAAAGCGTTCCTGGTTGCCACGGCTCCTGATGGTATCCAGGGCAACACTCATTACAGCTCTCACCACAAGTGTTGTGCTCACACACACATTTCAGTTTCTGTGGAAACATGAGAGAGAAGAGAGTGAGACACGCATAACAAACAGCAGAGGGACAGAAAGGCTAAAGTGAGACGCCACTGTAAATACTGAGACCATCAGAGAGACCACACACACACACTGAACACACACTCACTCACACTCACACTCACACACTGAACACACACACACTCACTCACACACACACACACTGAACACACACTCACTCACACACACACACACTGAACACACACTCGCTCACACACACACACAGTCTGGTTCGCCATCTTTGTGGGGACTGTCCATAGGCGTAATGATTTTGGACTCCCTAACCCAAACCTGACCCATAAACTTACCCATCACACACACACACACACACACACACACTAGGGATGGGACGATTACCGGTTTCACTATAAACCACGATAAAATGTACTGACGGTTAGTATTATCGTTCAAAATGTAATTATCATTAAAACCGTGTTTGATTATCGCGATTTTAATAACTCACTGTAAATCCTGTCCAGCCAGCAACAGGCTGACGCAGGCGCAGCGCGCAATGTTGTTGTTTTTATTCGAGAAGGAATGGCGAAAGGCAGTGACCGTACTCGGGAGATTTTTCAGCGTTTTAAGAGGACCAAATCTGAGGTGTGGTCATATTTAGGCTTTTACAAAAGTCCTGAGTGAAACTTAATCGAGGATGGTCACTACAATAGGGGGGAAACACTTCAAATCTGCCGAGTCCTCTTGTGTGACCATCACCCACTGTTTATAGCGAACGCAAGGCAAGTTAACTTACCAAAAACTACGGCTGGGAAATAATTGGGCACAAAATGTTGTTTTGAGTAGAAATATTTTCTCTCACTCACTTGAAATAAACGTGAAGCTTCCGCGAAGAAAAGTTTGCAGCAAGTGGCTTTGAGCCAAAGACGAACGAACAAGTTCAAACAAGACTATCATTGTACACTTATTACACCGATTTTATTTATTTTTTACCACACAATTACGGGGACATATTGAATTGTTGTAATATCGTTGCTATTGACGACGGTCATTGAAATGCCACAGAATATAATCTTGCTTAAAAAAGTGCATAGAGCTGCTTGTTTTATTTGTTGTTTGTTGATTTTCAAATATTAAACTGTTTTTACTGTGAGCATCAGTTCTTTTTGAACACTTTCATTTCGTTTTAACAAAACCGTGATAATATTGATAATCACGATAATTTTGGTCACTATAATCGTGATATGAAATTTTCATACCGTCCCATCCCTAACACACACTAACCCTAACCCATAAACTTACCCATCACACACACACACACACACACACACACACTAACCATACCCCTAAACCTACCCATCACACACACACACTAACCCAAACCCCTAAACCTACCCATCACACACACACACACACACACACACACTAACCCGACCCCTAAACCTACCCATCACACACACACACACACACACACACACACACACACACACACACACACACACACACACACACACACTAACCATACCCCTAAACCTACCCATCACACACACACACACACACACACACACACACACTAACCCGACCCCTAAACCTACCCATCACACACACACACACACACACACACACACACACACACACACACACTAACCCAACCCCTAAACCTACCCATCACACACACACACACAAACACACACACACACACACACACTAACCCGACCCCTAACCCTAAACTTTTTTATTTTTTTTTATTTAGTGTGTTTATTAACCCATTTCCCTCGTGGGGAACCGCTGGCTAGTCCCCACAATGCAATATAAACCTGCACACACACACACTGAACACACACACACACACCGAACACACACAAATGAGACCTTATTGTAAAAGTGTAAACTGCAATACAGTGACTTCAGAGAGGCGGAGCCAAAGTTCACACTATCATTTGATTGACAGCTTCCGTCTCAGGGGGATGGTGTTTGTTGTCAGTTACCTTGGTAACGGGGTCCCATGGGCAACTCTGGGCGTGGCCATAACAGATGCACATCCCGCCCACCGAGATGTCCTTGATGGAGTAATAATACTGAAACCAGACCGAGACCAGGACACAGTTAGACAGTTACTGCATTAACACAAAACTACCATGATGGTACTCCTTGAGATGAATACAGTGATCAACTCAAGCAGGGTTTGAAATGAACACCCGCCAAATGCGGGTAAAAATCAACTGTGGCGGGAAACGCTGTCAATCACGAGCCAATTTGGCGTGTAACTTATGTTTACTCACTTTTCTGGGGAAGTTCGCAGATTTAGCGCAAATACTCGTGAGTCATCATGGTATATTAAATACAGCGTATTGCAGAATCTGCTCATATCTGATTACTTGAACACACACGTCACTACACAACAGATACCGGCGCACTTGTTCATTTGCACTGAAGCAAAAGCGAAGATTAAAAAGCATTTGGTGAACAGAAAAGACATTGTTATTTTCCAACATCCTAAATTTTTTTAATGTTCTTTGTACTGTATTGATCTGTCCACATAAAACTTTATGAAATCAAAATTGTATAATATATATATATATATATATATATATATATACTGTATATATATATAAGCTGTGATGTAGTTAATCTGGTTTATTTCTTTCTTCTTCTTCTTTTTTTTGCTAGTAGAAGCTCTGAATGGAAAAAGTTAATTTCAAACCCTGACCTCAAGGCACCATCTGAAACCACAGCACTACATATCTTACCCGGCGTGTGACGATGGGGTCGACTTCTCGGGGGTCGTGGTAGCTGAGGGTCATGAGGTCGGCGTTGAGCGTTCGGATCCTCTGCAGGCGCAGGCGAATGAACCGAGCCGAGGTGAAGTCCAACAGTTCTGGAGTCAGATCATCAGCGCTGGGACGCCCGTTAATCAGAGACGTGTGGATCTGTGGAGAGACCAGACACACTCAGAGATTCACTCATCTGGGGAGAGGCTTTATTTAACTCTTTTAGTGGGTGTAAAACACACACACACACACACACACACACACACACACACACACACACACACACACACACTAACACACTCACACACACACTCACTCCCTCACTCACTCACACCCACACACACACACACTCACTCACTCACACACACACACACTAACACACTCACACACACTCACTCACTCACTCACTCACTCACTCACTCACACACACACACACACTCACTCACTCACACACACTAACACACTCACACACACACTCACTCCCTCACTCACTCACACCCACCCACACACACACACACACTCACTCACTCACTCACTCACACACACACACTAACACACTCACACACACTCACTCACTCACTCACTCACTCACTCACACACACACACACACTCACTCACTCACACACACTAACACACTCACACACACACTCACTCACTCACTCACACTCACACACACACACACACACACACTCACTCACTCACACACACTAACACACTCACACACACACTCACTCCCTCACTCACTCACACCCACACACACACACACACACACACACTCACTCACTCACTCACACTCACTCACACACACACTCACTCACACACACTCACAGACTCACACACTCACACACACACACACACACACACACACACACACACACACACACACACACACACACACACACACACTCACTCACTCACTCACTCACTCACTCACACACTCACAGACTCACACACTCACTCACTCACTCACACACACACACACACTCACAGACTCACACACTCACTCACTCACTCACACTCTCACCCACACACACACACACACACACACACACTCACCTCTCCGTGCTCCAGCGGCACCAGTCGTGAGTAGTAAGATGTGCAGATGACCTCGTCGTCCCTCTTGTATGTGGGCGGGCCGAGGCGGGGCGTGACGTTGTAGCGGGTCAGACACTCGGTGTCGCTGATGGCGTAATATTGCCACGGCGTAAAGTCCAGCCCGTCCAGAGAGCGCTCCAGAACCCAGTTCCCGGGGCGAGGAGAGTTTGCCGCCTTGATGATGATGTAGGCGACCTGGAAGACCTACGAGAGGAAGAGCGAACACTAGGTCACATGGACAGCAGGGTTATTATAGTTAAAGGTGACATATTATGCCTCTTTTCACCATATGTAATGTAAATCTCTGGTGTCTCCAGAATGAGTGTGTGAAATTTCAGCTCAAAATACCAGATCATTTATTACAGCTTGTCAAATTTGCCCCTTTTTGGATGCGAGCAAAAACTCGCCGTTTTTGTGTGTGTCTCTTTAAATGCAAACTGGTCTCTGTTGTCGTGTGTGGAACCAAATGTCGGCTGGTGTGTGTAAACGTGCAGATTAAGGGCCGGGAATATTATAATAAGATCCTCTTCATCTGATCGGAATATTGTTTGACATGCTTGCAGAGAGAGGCTTATAAAACACAGTTACTGGGTTTCACTGTTCATGTTTTCTGTGTCGGTAGAAGCTCTCGATTACAGCACTGACACACAGAGAAACTCAGATTTTCATGATATTTCCCCTTTAACTAAAACCATGAATAAACATGTAATAAAGTAAACCACTAAAGGACACTGGTGACTTCCTCTTCCTGTCGTCTCAGAGAAATTAAACCAAACTTTTACACTATTTTCCTTCTAATGACCCTCCGTCTCAGGAATGACTCTATCATCCGCTGTCTGTCCCGCTCAGACGAAACAAGTTCTGGCAGGAGAAACCCTCCGGATCTCATGAGTGTGTGTCTCAGATGAGCTGCTTTCATCTCAGTTCTCACTCAGTCTCTGTAGACGAGCACTGGGTTGAATCTGCTTCACACACACACCTCACCTGAACACATGGGCTTACTGTACTGAAGCTATTCTTCTGTGATAATCCACATTATGCTCTAATGGGTTCTGTGATGTAGGTTTAGTTTAAGAGGATACAATACACAGCATAAACCATTACGCATGAGGAGAATCCCTGTAAACCACATAATACAAGTATGAGTGTGTGTGTGTGTGTGTGTGTACTGGACGCTTAGCAATGTAAAGACGAAGACACACACACACAAACGCGCGTCTTCATCTCGTCTGACTGTAATGACAGCGTTCGAGTGTCTCTGCATTTGATCATGAGATTTCCGGAATCCCCGGAATAAAACGTTTGTGAAGATGCAGGGAAATCACGGATTACAGGGAGTGATTTTCCACTTTCATTCAGCAGAGATGATAATCACAGGCTGCCTTACTGTAGAATTATGGGATGGTTGCTAGGGAAAACAACAACTGCTCCAAGAAATATGACAATAAATGCACCTATGAGTGAACAAGGTGTATTTCTGTGTGAATCTGGCGGAGGTCAAGCGTCTCATTCTGACACTGTTGAGTTTCACTGAACTTCACTTTAGACAAAATAATCACTGTTTCCTGAAGATGTAAAACATTGTGTCGTCTGGACAAACTCAAGGGCGTTTGGATAATTCTAACAGCAACAGGCTGAATAACATGTAGATACCCAAACACATTATTGTGCACTTTTTGTTTTCGATCAAGTTTTACTCTCTTTATCTTCAAGTTTTACTATATTGAAAATAAAAAAAAAGATATTTTTTGATTTTCGTGTAAATGTGTATGTCTGTAATTTAACATTACCAATGATTTGGCAAAGTAAAGACTTCCCCATGTTAATAAGGCTACTGGAATCTTGAACTTATAAGTAAAATCCCACCAAAACTGGATAAATCCCAGCAGATTCACACACTGAAGACTATAACCAGTATCAGAAACCAGTCGCCTCATCCAGCGAACACAATCTGGCCAAACAAACACAAGCCAAAGAGACGTTTGGCCCCCCAGACAGAGACACTATCAGGCCGTAAACACACACACACACATATAGAGAAACACACACACACATATAGAGAAACACACACACACACACATAGAGAAACACACACACACACACATAGAGACACACACACACACATAGAGAAACACACACACACACATAGAGAAACACACACACACACACATATAGAGAAACACACACACACACATAGAGAAACACACACACACACACATAGAGACACACACACACACACACACACACAGAGAGACACACACACACACAGAGAGACACACACACACACATACACGGTCTGCTGTCCAAACACCTCAGGAGGATCTTCAACAGCTGTGTTGGTCACACTCTCTTTATCACTCACTCACACACACACACACGCACTCACACACACACACACACACACACACACACACACAGCTGTGAAGAAGCCGTAAACAGTGCTACTCTACGACGACACTCGATCAAACAGGTGCTGGCGTTTGCTTTGTGTTGCGAGTCAAAGAAACGTAAACATCTCTGAACTCTGACCTTTGCAAAATCATTCATTACAAATACAAACTTGCCCAGTTTGAGCAGCGCGACGTCAACGTCTGTCTCAACCAATGACGTGAGTTTGGGGCGGGGCTATCTGTTTAACTGACCAATGACGTGAGTTTAGGGCGGGGCTATCTGTTTAACTGACCAATGATGTGAGTTTAAGGCGGGGCTATCTGTTTAACTGACCAATGACGTGAGTTTAGGGCAGGGCTATCTGTTTAACTGACCAATGATGTGAGTTTAGGGCGGGGCTATCTGTTTAACTGACCAATGACGTGAGTTTAGGGCGGGGCTATCTGTTTAACTGACCAATGACGTGAGTTTAGGGCGGGGCTATCTGTTTAACTGACCAATGACGTGAGTTTAGGGCGGGGCTATCTGTTTAACTGACCAATGACGTGAGTTTAGGGCGGGGCTATCTGTTTAACTGACCAATGACGTGAGTTTAGGGCGGGGCTATCTGTTTAACTGACCAATGACGTGAGTTTAGGGCGGGGCTATCTGTTTAACTGACCAATGACGTGAGTTTAGGGCGGGGCTATCTGTTTAACTGACCAATGATGTGATTTTAGGGCGGGGCTATCTGTTTAACTGACCAATGATGTGAGTTTAGGGCGGGGCTATCTGTTTAACTGACCAATGACGTGAGTTTAGGGCAGGGCTATCTGTTTAACTGACCAATGACGTGAGTTTAGGGCGGGGCTATCTGTTTAACTGACCAATGACATGAGTTTAGGGCGGGGCTATCTGTTTAACTAACCAATAACAGGCGATAAAGAATGATCAGGAAACCTGTTTGAAAACAGTCCTTTCTGCATTTCCATAGAGGCCAGAAATAGGTTTTTGAGGAACACATTCCAGGATGTTTCTCCATATAGTGTCTTCAATGGGGTTCAATGGGTTGAAGGTCCAGATGTGAGTTTCAGTGCAGCTTCAAAGTCTCGACACGATCCAGCCGAGGAATAAGAGTCTCATCTAGACAAACCAATCTGGACCTTCGACCCGTTGGACCCCATTGAAGACACTATATGGAGGAACATCCTGGAATGTGTTCCTCAAAAACCTTCATTTCTTTTCCACTGAAGAAAGAAAGACATGAACATCTTGGATGACGTGCGGGAGTATCATCAGGACATTTTAATTCTGAAGTGAACTAATGCTTTAAACTTATTTTTTGTCAAAATTCTTCCTTTTCATCTGATGATTGACCAGCAAATTGTGGTTGTAAAGCTTGAAAGCTCACCTGGGCCCACCCGTCCCCTCAGGTGTGTGTGTGTGTGTGTGTGTGTGTGTGTGAGAGTGTGTGTGTGTGTGAGAGTGTGTCTGTGTGTGTGTGTGTGTGTGTGTGTGTGTGTGTGTGTGTGTGTGTGTGAGTGTGTGAGTGTCACGCCCCTCCCCCGTGGCCTCACTGAACACAGACAAAGGCCTGACTCATCCTCACTGCAGACGAACACAGAAACACACACTCACTCACACACACACACACACACACACACACACACTCGTCTGCTTCCACTAAACCACATTGCAGGATTCTTTAGTGTTTTTCAGCCGGGGAAACGTGTGGTGATTCAGGTTTCTGTGGTCTCAGACGAGTTTCTGGCACTGCATTTTTAAGCACAAATTTCTAAACATTCGACATACATTCACTGGAGAAGCAAAATGACTTGGGAAAAAAGCTAATTTATGCTTAAAATTAGAGCAAATATCTCCCACTGGGGCCATAAAAGGGAAAACGAGTTTATTTTCAGTTATTTTCATTCCAGTAAATTAATCTTGATTTAAGAATGTTTAGGAATTTGTGCTGGAAAACGAGACAGAAACACTGAGGAAGAGCATCATTTTTTGCAGTACTGAGCGAGTGTTAATATTTCAATCATTTAAAGTGCATCGCGTGCTCGTAACACACTTCAGTCTTACTACTGTTCACACACATTCTTTTCTCTCTCGTTTTAGAATTGTTTCTTTTTATATGTAAATGGTGCGAAACGTTTCTCTCTTACTGTACAGTTCATACCAAATGTATTTGAGTATTTATGGCAGCTGACGGACGATGAATTGTTCGGTGAACCGGACGCGTTAGTGATGTTGTTGTGGCGAGAGTGGAGGAGTCGCTCCATCCGTTCCCGTCGGCGAAAGCTGCGGAGATTTACACTTCGAGATATTTTTGCTGTAATAAAAGACTGGTGAATCATTCAACGGTTGTGATGTCATTTCCTGCTGTTTGTCTTTCCCACGGAGACTCGTGATGTGTTGATCGACTAGTCTTTACACGTTAGTCGTGTTTCTCTCTCTAAGCCTGCTCATAAACTCATGTAAAATGTGCTTTTAATGTAGTTTATGTGTCTATGGTGTTATTAATACGCTTTAAGACAAACCATGTGTAAGTTCATAAGTCGACACCATTGCTGAGTATTTCCTCCTTAAAACTGCAGTGAACCAAAGACAGTCTCAAACACACGCTTTGAAATCGCTGGTGTTTCTGACGTCACAAACTACCTTGTAACCAATCAGATCAACGTGTGATCGTCAACCAGTGGATCTCTGAGCTGAGTGAGTGAGTGGAGGCGGGGCTCATTTGCATATTCATAGAACCGCGCATACTAAATGAGGCAAGGGTGTCGAGTTACAGTCAAGATATTTTAAGGCATGAATACTTTTTTTAAAGAAAAAAACATTAAAATTTGTAATTTTGGTGATCAAAGATGAGTTTTAAGGGATAAAATTATTGACTACAGGGCGACTTTAACTAATAACGAGTATTTATTAATCTTTATTAAATTTTATCAATACAAATACAACTGTTTATGTTAGTTCAGATCCATTAAATAATATCAACAGATACAACTGCTGATTATAATAACGTATTAGTAAATGCGGAAATGAACAATAACTAAGGTTAATAAATGCTTTAAGTATTTTCATTGTTAGTTCATGTAGCCGTATTGTAATGTGTTACCAATAAAAATAATTATTAAATGCATTCTAATCATCTGCAAAAAAAAACTTTTTTGCAAATGTCCACCGTTGAGTTTATCCAGCAGTTTTGGGTTCTCGGCAGATTTTAATAGTTGTCATTTGCACATGAACACAAGAGTGACCATCATCACATTCATCATCACATTCATGACCCGTACTGTGGCTGTAATGTGTCCGTCAGATCACGGTGACTGGGTTGTGTGGAATAGTTGTGAGTATTATCAGTGCTGGAATGCTGCGGATTGTTTCTAGTTTTGGGATTAGTGTGTCTCTTGACCTCTCTAGACAAACACTCTTGTGTTCGACGGCCCCCGAGGGCCTGGAATCGCTTCACAACACCACAACTGCTCCTCCATTCACACACACACACACACACACACACACACACACACACACACACACACAGGAACCCGGCAGCTAGTGTACAATTAGCACAGCATTCAAGTTAACGACGGGACATAATGGCTGATCTACCCCGACAGAGGAGGAGGAGGAGGAGGAGGAGGAGGAGGAGGAGGAGGAGGAGGAGGAGGAGGGGTGTAAAAACAGCTTCATTTCACTGGGAAACGACACTGTGTTTCTTAACTTAAAATCTCTCCAAAATCAAAACTGCAAAACTACAAATGCTTCTGAAACACAATTATCTCCGGATGTCAAGATATCTCATCATCAGGGAATTTGAATTGCATTTTTTCTTCTTTTTTTAAACATTTTCATTGTGAACATATGACAATAAATGATACTTTGAATCAACTTTTTTTTTTTTTTTTACAGCCAAATGTATCAGTTTTTCTTACATTTGGTTTGGTTTAAAAATTAAGATTTGATTTAATATATTTTCATGCAAAGTAATAGATTATTTATTATCAAGACCATGTATTTACTTAATATATTTTCTTTAGACATAATACAAAATGCTGCTTAATGAAGGTCAAAATAATGATTTTTTGGGGGCTTTTTACACCATAAACAAAAGCTAAACTAGTTATGATATGAAAGTAGAACTTAGAATAAAACTAAATACATCTTATTAGCTTATTAATAAAGGCAACATCAAATGACCTTCATTTCTATGGTCTTTTCTTTTATCTTCCGTTAAGATATTGCAAATCAAGGTTATTGAAACTAAAACTAAAAAACATAAAAAAACAATTTCGTTGCTTGGAATTAAATAAACATTAATTAATAAGTCAAAAACGTATTTTATTTCACCTTCTTGCAAATGCAAGTTTAACTTGATGTCCTGAAATAAATAAAACTAAACTAAATATTAATACAGTCTATACAGACATATTTAAAAATAAAAATAAAATAAAAAATAACTCAAATTAAAATGAAAACAGAATTTAAATATAAAAACTACTTAAAAATATTCATGAAAAACTACTAAAACTATACTTGAAATAACACTGATGCAAACTGGTATTTGTTATCATATTATGTAATTATTATTGTAATCATAAACACTAGTGTTATAGCGTAAAATAGTTAACTGCACGTTGCTATTCTTCTAGTTATTATATGAAAGCACACTGACAGGAAACAGCAGATTCTGCGGATGAGGAGACGCGGACACAGAGTTAGCAGAGTTAGCATCTGAGCACCAGACTAGCGCAGTCCTACCTGTCGAAGGTCCAGCGTGAGCGTGACCCAGTGGAACTGACGCCCGTTCTTGATGCTCGGGCTTTGCCACCACTGGTTAGTGCCGTCGATGGCGTTAGTAATGGGATGTTGCTCTGTTTCAACAGAAATAAACATGATCTACGGTTAGCAGGAAAAAACACCACGAATGTTCAAGACTACATAGACACTGATGCATTAACTAGACCCACACATTAAAGAGATAGTTCACCCAGAAATGAAAATTAGCCCAAGATGCACTTTTATGATGGATAGATGCACTTTTACACTTTTATCATGAATAGATGCACTTTTATGATGAATAGATGCACTTTTATCATGGACAGATGCACTTTTATGATGGACAGATGCACTTTTACACTTTTATGATGGATAGATGCACTTTTATGATGGATAGATGCACTTTTACACTTTTATGATGGATAGATGCACTTTTATGATGGATATATGCACTTTTACACTTTTATCATGAATAGATGCACTTTTATGATGGATAGATGCACTTTTACACTTTTATCATGGACAGATGCACTTTTATGATGGATAGATGCACTTTTATGATGGATAGATGCACTTTTATGATGGATAGATGCACTTTTACACTTTTATCATGAATAGATGGACTTTTATGATGGACAGATGCACTTTTACACTTTTATGATGGATAGATGCACTTTTATGATGGACAGATGCACTTTTACACTTTTATCATGAATAGATGCACTTTTATGATGGACAGATGCACTTTTACACTTTTATCATGAATAGATGGACTTTTATGATGGACAGATGCACTTTTACACTTTTATGATGGATAGATGCACTTTTATGATGGACAGATGCACTTTTACACTTTTATCATGAATAGATGCACTTTTATCATGGACAGATGCACTTTTACACTTTTATCATGAATAGATGGACTTTTATGATGGACAGATGCACTTTTACACTTTTATGATGGATAGATGCACTTTTATGATGGATAGATGCACTTTTACACTTTTATCATGAATAGATGCACTTTTATGATGGATAGATGCACTTTTACACTTTTATGATGGATAGATGCACTTTTATGATGGATATATGCACTTTTACACTTTTATCATGAATAGATGCACTTTTATGATGGATAGATGCACTTTTACACTTTTATCATGGACAGATGCACTTTTATGATGGATAGATGCACTTTTATGATGGATAGATGCACTTTTATGATGGATAGATGCACTTTTACACTTTTATCATGAATAGATGGACTTTTATGATGGACAGATGCACTTTTACACTTTTATGATGGATAGATGCACTTTTATGATGGACAGATGCACTTTTACACTTTTATCATGAATAGATGCACTTTTATGATGGACAGATGCACTTTTACACTTTTATCATGAATAGATGGACTTTTATGATGGACAGATGCACTTTTACACTTTTATGATGGATAGATGCACTTTTATGATGGACAGATGCACTTTTACACTTTTATCATGAATAGATGCACTTTTATCATGGACAGATGCACTTTTACACTTTTATCATGAATAGATGGACTTTTATGATGGACAGATGCACTTTTACACTTTTATGATGGATAGATGCACTTTTATGATGGATAGATGCACTTTTACACTTTTATCATGAATAGATGCACTTTTATGATGGATAGATGCACTTTTATCATGGACAGATGCACTTTTATGATGGATAGATGCACTTTTATGATGGATAGATGCACTTTTACACTTTTATCATGAATAGATGCACTTTTATGATGGATAGATGCACTTTTACACTTTTATCATGAATAGATGCACTTTTATGATGGATAGATGCACTTTTACACTTTTATCATGAATAGATGGACTTTTTATGATGGACAGATGCACTTTTACACTTTTATGATGGATAGATGCACTTTTACACTTTTATCATGAATAGATGCACTTTTATGATGGATAGATGCACTTTTATCATGGACAGATGCACTTTTACACTTTTATGATGGATAGATGCACTTTTATGATGGATAGATGCACTTTTATCATGGACAGATGCACTTTTACACTTTTATGATGGATAGATGCACTTTTATGATGGATAGATGCACTTTTATCATGGACAGATGCACTTTTATGATGGACAGATGCACTTTTACACTTTTATGATGGATAGATGCACTTTTATGATGGATAGATGCACTTTTACACTTTTATGATGGATAGATGCACTTTTATGATGGATAGATGCACTTTTACACTTTTATCATGAATAGATGCACTTTTATGATGGATAGATGCACTTTTACACTTTTATCATGGACAGATGCACTTTTATGATGGACAGATGCACTTTTACACTTTTATGATGGATAGATGCACTTTTATGATGGATAGATGCACTTTTACACTTTTATCATGAATAGATGCACTTTTATGATGGATAGATGCACTTTTATCATGGACAGATGCACTTTTATGATGGATAGATGCACTTTTATGATGGAAAGATGCACTTTTACACTTTTATCATGAATAGATGCACTTTTATGATGGATAGATGCACTTTTACACTTTTATCATGAATAGATGGACTTTTATGATGGACAGATGCACTTTTACACTTTTATGATGGATAGATGCACTTTTATGATGGACAGATGCACTTTTATGATGGACAGATGCACTTTTACACTTTTATGATGGATAGATGCACTTTTATGATGGACAGATGCACTTTTACACTTTTATCATGAATAGATGCACTTTTATCATGGACAGATGCACTTTTACACTTTTATGATGGATAGATGCACTTTTATGATGGATAGATGCACTTTTATCATGGACAGATGCACTTTTACACTTTTATCATGAATAGATGGACTTTTTTGATGGACAGATGCACTTTTACACTTTTATGATGGATAGATGCACTTTTACACTTTTATGATGGATAGATGCACTTTTACACTTTTATCATGAATAGATGCACTTTTATGATGGATAGATGCACTTTTATCATGGACAGATGCACTTTTACACTTTTATGATGGATAGATGCACTTTTATGATGGATAGATGCACTTTTATCATGGACAGATGCACTTTTACACTTTTATGATGGATAGATGCACTTTTACACTTTTATCATGAATAGATGCACTTTTATGATGGATAGATGCACTTTTACACTTTTATCATGAATAGATGCACTTTTATGATGGATAGATGCACTTTTATGATGGATAGATGCACTTTTACACTTTTATGATGGATAGATGCACTTTTACACTTTTATGATGGATAGATGCACTTTTATGATGGATAGATGCACTTTTACACTTTTATGATGGACAGATGCACTTTTACACTTTTATGATGGACAGATGCACTTTTATGATGGATAGATGCACTTTTACACTTTTATGATGGACAGATGCACTTTTACACTTTTATGATGGACAGATGCACTTTTACACTTTTATGATGGACAGATGCACTTTTATGATGGATAGATGCACTTTTATCATGGACAGATGCACTTTTACACTTTTATGATGGACAGATGCACTTTTATGATGGATAGATGCACTTTTATGATGGATAGATGCACTTTTACACTTTTATGATGGACAGATGCACTTTTACACTTTTATGATGGATAGATGCACTTTTATGATGGACAGATGCACTTTTACACTTTTATGATGGATAGATGCACTTTTATCATGGACAGATGCACTTTTACACTTTTATGATGGACAGATGCACTTTTACACTTTTATGATGGATAGATGCACTTTTATGATGGATAGATGCACTTTTATCATGGACAGATGCACTTTTACACTTTTATGATGGATAGATGCACTTTTATGATGGATAGATGCACTTTTACACTTTTATCATGAATAGATGCACTTTTATGATGGATAGATGCACTTTTATCATGGACAGATGCACTTTTACACTTTTATGATGGATAGATGCACTTTTATGATGGATAGATGCACTTTTATCATGGACAGATGCACTTTAATCATGGACAGATGCACTTTAATCATGGATAGATGCACTTTTATCATGGATAGATGCACTTTGATGGACTTCAGAACAGAAACAGCCATTCACTGCCATTATAAAGCTTGGAAGAGCCAGGACATTTTTTAATATAACTGATTGTGTTCGTCTGAAAGAAGAATGTCATATACACCTAGGATGACTTGAGGGAGAGTAAATCATGAGCTAATTTTCGTTTTGAACTATCCCTTTAACAAAGATTAATAAACACTGTAACAAATGTATTGTTACGTATTGTTAGTTAATGCATGAACTAAAGGGACTTTTATTGTAAAGTGTTGCTGATTAATCTAGTTTAAGCCTTTGGAATTCTGTTACCTTTGGGATTCTGGCTGCTTGCGTCACAGAGCCGACACTGAGGGTTACGGATTCGTCTTCCGGGAACGTGTTCCACTAGTTTACAGTACATCTCGGGAGCGGGATCGCCACAGGTCGCGTTGGTGGAGATTTCGGCATTACTGGCGAGGTTCAGGATAGCGGGAAACAGACCTGGAATGACAGATGGAAAATGTTTAAAGAGGAACTATAATGCCCTCAAAGTCTTGATGTTGTTTCAGGCTCTACTAGAACAGGTTTTCCTGCTTGAATGTTGATTATTCTCCTCATATTCTCCATTGTTGCGGCTCCTCTCTTCCCAGTCTGTCAGTAACGCTCTGTTTACTTCCTGTCTCTATGAAGCCCCTCCTTCTGAAAAGCACACTGTGCTCTGATTGGTCGGCTGGAGCAGTGTGTTGTGATTGGTCGAGCGTTTCGAGTGTGTTTGGGAAATGTCCTTCCCCTAATTACCATAACCGCCAGTTTAACACACTACTAACTAACACAACCAGGCCCCGCCCCTTTATTCTGCGTATGAATTATTATAATGAGGAATATTGTGACGTGTTCGTTCCCAGAAGAAACTCAAGACTACAATGGAGGCGTTTCAGGAGTTCAGGAACACTGACACTGATATAGAGAAGAACTGGAGCTTCTTCATGATCACACAGCAACATTACACACTGAAGAAAGTTAAAGATGGAGAAAAAACATCAATAGAGCTGTTTAATAACTCGGCGTTTAAGAGGCAATTGCTCAGAACTGCTCAACCTTCTCTTTCTCTCTTTGAAGAGCGATCCATCATCTGCCCTCGTGTCTGTGTGCCGCCATTCATGACACAAATAACTACGCTTTGGACACTAGACAAAAGCAGTCATCAATTCTCATGAGGAGATAACCATCATCCTCTGCTGACCGGTCATTACTGACAGCAAAGAGTTCAAAGAGAGGAACCGTGAAGATGAAGAAGATGAAGAAGATGAAGAAGATCAAGAGGTCAAACTCTTCATCATACATGCATCTGATTATTGTTTTTATCATGTATAATCAGTGGTTTATACACGCAACAAGCCCTTCCAGGCTGTGTTTTACACTGATTTTACCACAGTAAAGGGTTTTAGGGCCTTTAGTGCTGCTAATTCCTATGCATCACCAAATGATCTCAATGACACTGAATATCAGCTTGTGTGTGTGTTGAGTGTGTGTCACCGGCAGACGGTGTGTGTCTCGGGGGAGTCGTGGCTCTGAATGGACCCCAGTGGTGCTGAACACACACACACACACACACACACACACTTCAAACGCTCGGCAGATAAAGAGACGCTGACGACTGAAGTCATTACGGCACATCTGGCCTGCGTTTGCATGTGACACACACGCTGAGGACCAACACACTTCTGTCTGCTGATAACTCCTCAATCTTCTTTACACAACTACACTAAGAAGAGAATTAGATGTTTATAAGACAGATGCACTTTCATGGTTAAGAGATCAAGAGAAACAACTCATATATTCACCCAGATCACATTAATCACAGCAAGAAATGCTTTTCTTACTTAGTATTTTTGTCTTGTTTCCAGTCCAAATATGTAAATGCATCTAGTAAATGCATCTTGATTTTGTAGATATTTCGCCTGAAAACAAAAATACTGAGTAAGAAAAGCATTTCTTGCTGTGACGCTCCACACAGGCTTAGATTTCTCCCTAAGCTTTAGAGGAATGATTTCAGCGGAAGAAGACGACATGATGATCGCATCTCAGAGCGTCGTCAACGGCTCGTCTGGTGTGAACACAGAGTTTAAACAACATCACACACTGATGCTTCCGACCCAAACGACTCCTAAAGCTTAGCTTTCAGTCGGGTCTGGAAAACAAGATTAGATCTGGGAATGCTTTAAGTGGAAGAAGGAGCTGATCTCCTGAATCGTGTCTAGAAGAAGCATGCATTGGTGATGAGATCAGCAGACACTGTCTGGATGAAGTGGCTCCGGGACAGAACAGGAGATCTGCCGGATTTGCATGTGAACGGAGTCTGTAATCAGATGTAAGTGGAGCTGATAAGAACCTCACAATGTGATTCAGTCAATTCAGCGTGAAATGCAGATGATTAGAAATCTCTCACTTACAGAGCGATCGAAGCTGATAAAGACACACAGATGAAGCCACAATATATATATATATATATATATGTTACATGATACATTTCTAAATGTGAACATGTAGTTTGAAATGATTCTGGAAACAAGTGATACTTTAAAAAAACAAACAAACAAATGTATCAGTTTTTCTCAAATTTGGTTTAGTTTTGATTTTTATATATTTTCACCAAAGACAAAAACATTCATAAAAAGTAAAAAGATTATTTATTATCAAAACCATGTACTTAATTAATATATTTGTGTGACTTTTTACACCATAAACAAACACCAAAAACACTTTAGAATAAACTAAAAACATGTTGTTAGATAATATTAAATTGTTTTTACTTACTATAAATAAAGGCAACATCAAAAGACATTCATTTCTATGGTATTTTGTTAAGATGTTGCAAACCAAGGTTATTAAAGTTAACTGAAAAAACTATGTAAATAAACAATTATGTAAAAATAAAATTGTTTTTTAGTTGCAAATGCAAGTTTTTATCTTGATGTACTGAAATAAAAATGAATACACACTATATAGACATATATCACTTCTCCGCATCTAGAAGTCTATTAAAGTTTAAATAACACAAATGGCCTCGTGTTATTCATGAGAATGAGTCCCACTGAGAGGCTTTCATGACCAGTTAACTAACGCCGCTCACCAGAACTAAACCCTCCAGGATTAGCCGTTAATGGACCGGGACAGAAGTCTCATGTGACACACACACACACACAGCACAAAGAACACACACAGATCCGATGAAAGTTCAGTCGATAAGGTTTCACAGGCCTGAGGTGTAAGCGGACACTCGCTGCTTTACGACTCACAGATAAACTACATTAGTGGCTTCCTGACCTCTACGTGTTCAACAAACCTGCGGGTGACAAACCTCGTTAATGTGGCAAATGCTCAACTATCAATGCAAATATCCACAGCAAAAGTCCACATCGTCCTCATGGAACGATCACTCACTGTGTGTGGATTGAAATTAGACCATATGACGCATTTAACAGCTGAGCACTGATACTAATGTAACAAAATATCAGTGCTTTTGTGGTTACACTTTATTTTAAGGTTACATTGTTACAGTGTAATTATATATTTTGTAATACTAATTAACTACATGTACTTACTATAGGGTTAGGATAGGATTAGGATTTGGTTGAGGGTTAGTTGCATGTAATTATGCATGATTTACTGTTATTACTATGGTAAGTACATGTAACATATGTAACAATGACTCTGTAGAATAAAGTGTTTCCGCTTTTGCTACTAAGTAACACCTAAGCACATTTAATTGTTTAATTCATCACCCACCACGTTCACATATCTATAAAAGAAGTAAAACACACTCACAGTAACACGTCCCCTGTAACTTTAACTACCACTAACCAAACAATACTATAGTTTTACCATGATTTTATGGACATGTACCGTGGAAATACTATGTTTTGCACATCTATTCTGGAAATTCCACGGTATTACCATAATTTTGCCATGATATCACCAAAGTATTGAACATATTTTAAAGAATATCCTGCAGTAAACACTAAATCTGAACACATGGGAAGAGAGTAAATGCTTTCAATGAGCAGAATAAAGAGTTGAGTTCTACGCTCAAATCTAAAATCTTATATTTTCAATATTATTATTTACACAGTTTTATCTGCAATAAAAACACCGTAGATGAATCTATGAGCATAGATGTATGTGTGTGTGTGTGTGTGTGTGTGTGTGTGTGTGTGTGTGTGTGTGTGTGTGTGTGTGAGAGAGTTTACCTCTCTGCTGAGCCTGAACGCAAATCAGTGATGCGAAAACCACAGCAATCGGCCACAGCATCTTCATCTTCATCTTCTCTAAAATAACTCAACTCATAAACTTCTAAATCGAACTGAAATCATCAGAGTTTTGTTTAGATGTCCATTGGCTCTGCTCCTCTCTCTCTCTCTGTCTCTCTCTCTCTCTCTCTCTCTCATTCAAACTTTAGTCTCTTTTCTCTTTCATTCAGTCCCGCTACATTGTATTCCACTGGAATGTACCATGAGTTTAGGGGGGATGGGGTCCCGCTGGAATGTACCACGTGTTCATGCGAGGGGTCATTTTGGTTTAACCTATTTTCGCCTCAAACTTTGTTGAGGAAAGTTTCGCTATGAGACTTACTATTTTTATCTGCTGGACGAAAAAAATGTCAAATAATCCCACAGATATATTATAGTAAACACCTCACCACAACATTAAAAGCCGTGGCGCGAAATATATACAGGCCACGCTAGCAACTCCATAGCAACGCACTAAAGGTCACTGCTTTAAAGAATTCTTTCAGCTATGACTGTATTTTAATCATTAACGCCACAGTATAGGCCTAAATACTATATCAATTAGGTATTATTATTATTATTAGTTGTTATAATATCAGAAATGTACATCTGCACACCCAATGCCTCGAATCGTTACTGTACCTTTTGCAATGTTTATACTTTACTCGAGTAGGCTATAAATGTTTATATCGATTTTTTTAATAAACACTTTTATTTCGACTCATTTCTGCACATCGTTTCGTAACATTTGCGACTCCAACCCGCAAAAAAATAACAAGAAAAATCGGAGGGAAAGTTCCGCGAGTGATAGAGATCCGATTCGCCACTGAATCACTGAGTCGAATCATTTTACGAATCATGAGTCAGAATCTATGACCAGGTGCAATGAATCTCCACTGCGAGATGTAAAGCTGTTCTTGTAAATTCCATTCCGTGTTTAATGATTTTAAACAATTCAAGGATTTTAATTATGTAATGCGTTTTAACGATGTGCGAAGTTTTGTAAATGCGAACCATCCCGTCTTTCCCAGAGTCGGTTGTATTTGTAATGAGTAACAACTTATATGTGGTTAGCATTTAATCAAAGTGCCATGTATGAATCAGTAATAATCAGATGCACTTAAAACATTATTAACAGTATCTTAATGAAACAATGTTTTAATATTTTCGGAAGAAAATGACAGGGGTTGCCAAGGCGTTGCTATGCAGTTGTTATTTTGCTAAGGTGTTCCCGCCAGTTTTACTGTTTTGTTGCTAGGGTGTTTCTATCGAGTTGCTGTTTTCTGTGAGTCAGCGCGTTGCTATCCTGTTGGTAGGGTGTTGCTAGGTTGTGACATACTGGCCAAAGGTTGTGACAAATCAGCCCACCCCGTTTAATATCAGTTTCTTTAATACCTTTACTTATAGATTCCTCATAAGCTACTTGAGTAAATTTCCATAATCAAAACTTTAGTGTTTTCTCAAGTATTGGATACTTTATACAAGAAGTTTTATTGGTGATTGCAATTCAATAATATTAAAGTAGTATCACTATAATAATTGGTTTCTGTCCTTTCATGTTTAACTTCTCTAACTATCTTTTTACAGCTTGAACATTTTCCTTCATGAAAATCCAAATATAGTTTCTCTATCTTTCCTGTATTTCAGAAAGTAGAGCAAACACCAAGATCATGGGTTCAAGTCCCAGACAGCGAATGCATGAACTGATAACATCTAAACCTGGAATGCAATGTAAGTCACTTTAGATAAAAGCATCTGCCAAATTCATTCATGTAAATGCTAATGTATATTTTTGTTTGTTACATCGTGTGGTTTAACGCTTCTAAGGTCTTTGAGGAAAGTCAAATATGAATATGACACGCATGATCATCATTTGTGCTGTTTGTGTGTGTTTTGCTGCCATCTTCTGGGTGTGTTGAGATCTGACCTCACATGAACTCTTGAAGCTGAACCTCATTCAAGGTGTGTGTGAGTGTTTGTGTTTGAAAGAACAACCTTTTAAAGTCACTACACAAAATAAAGTGATTATTATTATTCTTTACAGCCGCTGGGTTAGAGGAGCAGGAGAGCTCCAGTTAAATGAGTAGCCTAGATTTTATTTATTTCCTTTTCTAGATATTACATTAACAATGGAAGCTTGTTTAAGCCACAGAATACAACATTTAAAAATTTATTTAAAGATAATTGTGACTTTTTTCTCGCGCGATTGCGAGTTTGTATCTCGCAATTATGACAATTCTGGCATCTTTTCTTGCAATTATGAGATATAAAGTCCAATTCTAAGGAAAAAAAGATATGCAATTATATCATGCAATTCTGACTTTATATCTCCAAAGTGTTATAAAGTCAGAATTGATTGATTTAAAGTTACAATTGTGTGATATAAAGTCAGAATTGCGAGATATTAACATGCAATTCTGAGAAAAAAAAAGTCATTTCTCGTAATTGCAACTTTATATCTCAAAATTCTGACTTTATATCTCACAATTCTGACTTTATATCTCACAATTCTGACTTTATATCTCACAATTGCGACTTTATATCTCACAATTGCAACTTTATATCTCAAAATTCTGACTTTATATCTCACAATTCTGACTTTATATCACACAATTCTGACTTTATATCTCACAATTCTGACTTTATATCACACAATTGTGACTTTATATCTCACAATTGCAACTTTATATCACACAATTCTGACTTTATATCTCTCAATTCTGACTTTATATCACACAATTCTGACTTTATATCTCAAAATTCTGACTTTATATCTCACAATTGCGACTTTATATCTCACAATTCTGACTTTATATCACACAATTCTGACTTTATATCTCACAATTCTGACTTTATATCACACAATTCTGACTTTATATCTCACAATTGCAACTTTATATCTCAAAATTCTGACTTTATATCTCACAATTGCGACTTTATATCTCACAATTCTGACTTTATATCACACAATTCTGACTTTATATCTCACAATTCTGACTTTATATCTCACAATTCTGACTTTATATCTCACAATTGCAACTTTATATCTCAAAATTCTGACTTTATATCTCAAAATTCTGACTTTATATCTCACAATTCTGACTTTATATCACACAATTCTGACTTTATATCTCACAATTCTGACTTTATATCACACAATTGTGACTTTATATCTCACAATTGCAACTTTATATCACACAATTCTGACTTTATATCTCTCAATTCTGACTTTATATCACACAATTCTGACTTTATATCTCAAAATTCTGACTTTATATCTCACAATTGCAACTTTATATCACACAATTCTGACTTTATATCTCTCAATTCTGACTTTATATCACACAATTCTGACTTTATATCTCAAAATTCTGACTTTATATCTCACAATTCTGACTTTATATCACACAATTCTGACTTTATATCTCACAATTCTGACTTTATATCACACAATTCTGACTTTATATCTCACAATTGCAACTTTATATCTCAAAATTCTGACTTTATATCTCAAAATTCTGACTTTATATCTCACAATTCTGACTTTATATCACACAATTCTGACTTTATATCTCACAATTCTGACTTTATATCACACAATTCTGACTTTATATCTCGCAAATCTGACTTTATATCTCACAATTCTGACTTTATATCACACAATTCTGACTTTATATCTCACAATTCTGACTTTATATCACAATTCTGACTTTATATCTCACAATTCTGACTTTATATCACACAATTGCAACTTTATATCACACAATTCTGACTTTATATCTCACAATTGCAACTTTATATCTCGCAAATCTGACTTTATATCTCACAATTCTGACTTTATATCTCACAATTCTGACTTTATATCTCACAATTCTGACTTTATATCACAATTCTGACTTTATATCTCACAATTCTGACTTTATATCACACAATTGCAACTTTATATCACACAATTCTGACTTTATATCACACAATTCTGACTTTATATCACACAATTCTGACTTTATATCTCACAATTCTGACTTTATATCTCGCAATTCTGACTTTATATCACAATTCTGACTTTATATCTCACAATTCTGACTTTATATCACAATTCTGACTTTATATCACACAATTCTGACTTTATATCTCACAATTGCAACTTTATATCTCACAATTCTGACTTTATATCACACAATTCTGACTTTATATCACACAATTCTGACTTTATATCTCACAATTCTGACTTTATATCTCGCAATTCTGACTTTATATCACAATTCTGACTTTATATCTCACAATTCTGACTTTATATCACAATTCTGACTTTATATCACACAATTCTGACTTTATATCACACAATTGCGACTTTATATCTCACAATTCTGACTTTATATCACACAATTGCGACTTTATATCTCACAATTCTGACTTTATATCTCACAATTCTGACTTTATATCTCACAATTCTGACTTTATATCACACAATTGCGACTTTATATCTCAAAATTCTGACTTTGTATCACACAATTCTGACTTTATATCTCACAATTCTGACTTTGTATCACACAATTCTGACTTTATATCACACAATTCTGACTTTATATCACACAATTGCGACTTTATATCTCACAATTCTGACTTTATATCACACAATTCTGACTTTATATCACAATTCTGACTTTATATCACACAATTGCAACTTTATATCTCACAATTCTGACTTTATATCACACAATTCTGACTTTATATCACAATTCTGACTTTATATCACACAATTCTGACTTTATATCACAATACTGACTTTATATCTCACAATTCTGACTATATCACACAATTCTGACTTTATATCTCACAATTCTGACTTTATATCACACAATTCTGACTTTATATCACACAATTCTGACTTTATATCTCACAATTCTGACTTTATATCACACAATTCTGACTTTATATCACACAATTGCAACTTTATATCTCACAATTCTGACTTTATATCTCACAATTCTGACTTTATATCACAATTCTGACTTTATATCACACAATTCTGACTTTATATCACAATTCTGACTTTATATCACACAATTCTGACTTTATATCACAATTCTGACTTTATATCACACAATTCTGACTTTATATCACAATTCTGACTTTATATCACACAATTCTGACTTTATATCTCAAAATTCTGACTTTATATCTCACAATTCTGACTTTATATCTCACAATTCTGACTTTATATCACACAATTCTGACTTTATATCTCACAATTCTGACTTTATATCTCACAATTCTGACTTTATATCACACAATTCTGACTTTATATCACAATTCTGACTTTATATCACACAATTCTGACTTTATATCTCACAATTCTGACTTTATATCACAATTCTGACTTTATATCACACAATTCTGACTTTATATCTCAAAATTCTGACTTTATATCTCACAATTCTGACTTTATATCTCACAATTCTGACTTTATATCTCACAATTCTGACTTTATATCACACAATTCTGACTTTATATCTCACAATTCTGACTTTATATCACACAATTCTGACTTTATATCTCACAATTCTGACTTTATATCACAATTCTGACTTTATATCACACAATTCTGACTTTATATCTCACAATTCTGACTTTATATCACAATTCTGACTTTATATCACACAATTCTGACTTTATATCACACAATTGCAACTTTATATCTCACAATTCTGACTTTATATCTCACAATTCTGACTTTATATCACAATTCTGACTTTATATCACACAATTCTGACTTTATATCACACAATTGCAACTTTATATCACACAATTCTGACTTTATATCACAATTCTGACTTTATATCACACAATTCTGACTTTATATCACACAATTGCAACTTTATATCACACAATTGCGACTTTATATCTCACAATTCTGACTTTATATCACACAATTGCAACTTTATATCACACAATTCTGACTTTATATCACAATTCTGACTTTATATCACACAATTCTGACTTTATATCTCACAATTGCAACTTTATATCACACAATTGCGACTTTATATCTCACAATTCTGACTTTATATCACACAATTGCAACTTTATATCACACAATTCTGACTTTATATCTCACAATTGCAACTTTATATCACACAATTGCGACTTTATATCTCACAATTCTGACTTTATATCACACAATTGCAACTTTATATCACACAATTCTGACTTTATATCACAATTCTGACTTTATATCACACAATTCTGACTTTATATCTCACAATTCTGACTTTATATCACACAATTCTGACTTTATATCACAATTCTGACTTTATATCACACAATTCTGACTTTATATCACACAATTGCGACTTTATATCACACAATTGCAACTTTATATCACACAATTCTGACTTTATATCACAATTCTGACTTTATATCACACAATTCTGACTTTATATCTCACAATTCTGACTTTATATCACAATTCTGACTTTATATCACACAATTCTGACTTTATATCACACAATTGCAACTTTATATCTCACAATTCTGACTTTATATCTCACAATTCTGACTTTATATCACAATTCTGACTTTATATCACACAATTCTGACTTTATATCACACAATTGCAACTTTATATCACACAATTCTGACTTTATATCACAATTCTGACTTTATATCACACAATTCTGACTTTATATCACACAATTGCAACTTTATATCACACAATTGCGACTTTATATCTCACAATTCTGACTTTATATCACACAATTGCAACTTTATATCACACAATTCTGACTTTATATCACAATTCTGACTTTATATCACACAATTCTGACTTTATATCTCACAATTGCAACTTTATATCACACAATTGCGACTTTATATCTCACAATTCTGACTTTATATCACACAATTGCAACTTTATATCACACAATTCTGACTTTATATCTCACAATTGCAACTTTATATCACACAATTGCGACTTTATATCTCACAATTCTGACTTTATATCACACAATTGCAACTTTATATCACACAATTCTGACTTTATATCACAATTCTGACTTTATATCACACAATTCTGACTTTATATCTCACAATTCTGACTTTATATCACACAATTCTGACTTTATATCACAATTCTGACTTTATATCACACAATTCTGACTTTATATCACACAATTGCGACTTTATATCACACAATTGCAACTTTATATCACACAATTCTGACTTTATATCACAATTCTGACTTTATATCACACAATTCTGACTTTATATCACACAATTGCAACTTTATATCACACAATTCTGACTTTATAACACACAATTGCGACTTTATATCACAATTCTGACTTTATATCACACAATTCTGACTTTATATCACAATTCTGACTTTATATCTCACAATTCTGACTTTATATCACACAATTCTGACTTTATATCACAATTCTGACTTTATATCACACAATTCTGACTTTATATCACACAATTGCGACTTTATATCACACAATTGCAACTTTATATCACACAATTCTGACTTTATAACAAACAATTGCAACTTTATATCACACAATTCTGACTTTATATCACACAATTCTGACTTTATATCACACAATTCTGACTTTATATCACACAATTGCGACTTTATATCACACAATTGCAACTTTATATCTCACAATTCTGACTTTATATCACACAATTCTGACTTTATATCACACAATTCTGACTTTATAACAAACAATTGCAACTTTATTTCACACAATTCTGACTTTATATCACACAATTCTGACTTTATATCACAATTCTGACTTTATATCACACAATTCTGACTTTATATCACACAATTGCGACTTTATATCACACAATTGCAACTTTATATCACACAATTCTGACTTTATATCTCACAATTCTGACTTTATATCACACAATTGCAACTTTATATCACACAATTCTGACTTTATAACAAACAATTGCAACTTTATTTCACACAATTCTGACTTTATATCACACAATTCTGACTTTATATCTCACAATTCTGACTTTATATCACACAATTCTGACTTTATATCACAATTCTGACTTTATATCACACAATTCTGACTTTATATCACACAATTGCAACTTTATATCACACAATTCTGACTTTATATCTCACAATTGCAACTTTATATCACACAATTCTGACTTTATATCACACAATTCTGACTTTATATCACACAATTCTGACTTTATAACAAACAATTGCAACTTTATTTCACACAATTCTGACTTTATATCTCACAATTCTGACTTTATATCACACAATTCTGACTTTATATCACAATTCTGACTTTATATCACACAATTCTGACTTTATATCACACAATTGCGACTTTATATCACACAATTGCAACTTTATATCACACAATTCTGACTTTATATCACAATTCTGACTTTATATCACACAATTCTGACTTTATATCACACAATTCTGACTTTATATCACACAATTGCAACTTTATATCACACAATTCTGACTTTATATCACACAATTCTGACTTTATAACAAACAATTGCAACTTTATATCACACAATTCTGACTTTATATCACACAATTCTGACTTTATATCACACAATTCTGACTTTATATCTCACAATTCTGACTTTATAACAAACAATTGCAACTTTATTTCACACAATTCTGACTTTATATCTCACAATTCTGACTTTATATCTCGCAATTCTGACTTTATATCACACAATTCTGACTTTATATCACACAATTCTGACTTTATATCTCACAATTCTGACTTTATATCTCGCAATTCTGACTTTATATCACACAATTCTGACTTTATATCTCGCAATTCTGACTTTATATCACACAATTGCAACTTTATATCACACAATTCTGACTTTATATCACACAATTCTGACTTTATAACAAACAATTGCAACTTTATATCACACAATTCTGACTTTATATCACACAATTCTGACTTTATATCACACAATTCTGACTTTATATCTCACAATTCTGACTTTATAACAAACAATTGCAACTTTATTTCACACAATTCTGACTTTATATCTCACAATTCTGACTTTATATCTCGCAATTCTGACTTTATATCACACAATTCTGACTTTATATCACACAATTCTGACTTTATATCTCGCAATTCTGACTTTATATCACACAATTCTGACTTTATATCACACAATTCTGACTTTATATCACACAATTCTGACTTTATATCACACAATTCTGACTTTATATCTCGCAATTCTGACTTTATATCACACAATTCTGACTTTATATCTCGCAAATCTGACTTTATATCTCACAATTCTGACTTTATATCACACAATTCTGACTTTATATCTCACAATTCTGACTTTATATCACACAATTGCAACTTTATATCACACAATTCTGACTTTATATCTCACAATTGCAACTTTATATCTCGCAAATCTGACTTTATATCTCACAATTCTGACTTTATATCTCACAATTCTGACTTTATATCTCACAATTCTGACTTTATATCACAATTCTGACTTTATATCTCACAATTCTGACTTTATATCACACAATTGCAACTTTATATCACACAATTCTGACTTTATATCTCACAATTGCAACTTTATATCTCACAATTCTGACTTTATATCACACAATTCTGACTTTATATCACACAATTCTGACTTTATATCACACAATTCTGACTTTATATCACACAATTGCAACTTTATATCACACAATTCTGACTTTATATCACACAATTCTGACTTTATAACAAACAATTGCAACTTTATATCACACAATTCTGACTTTATATCACACAATTCTGACTTTATATCACACAATTCTGACTTTATATCTCACAATTCTGACTTTATAACAAACAATTGCAACTTTATTTCACACAATTCTGACTTTATATCTCACAATTCTGACTTTATATCTCGCAATTCTGACTTTATATCACACAATTCTGACTTTATATCACACAATTCTGACTTTATATCTCACAATTCTGACTTTATATCTCGCAATTCTGACTTTATATCACACAATTCTGACTTTATATCTCGCAATTCTGACTTTATATCACACAATTGCAACTTTATATCACACAATTCTGACTTTATATCACACAATTCTGACTTTATAACAAACAATTGCAACTTTATATCACACAATTCTGACTTTATATCACACAATTCTGACTTTATATCACACAATTCTGACTTTATATCTCACAATTCTGACTTTATAACAAACAATTGCAACTTTATTTCACACAATTCTGACTTTATATCTCACAATTCTGACTTTATATCTCGCAATTCTGACTTTATATCACACAATTCTGACTTTATATCACACAATTCTGACTTTATATCTCGCAATTCTGACTTTATATCACACAATTCTGACTTTATATCACACAATTCTGACTTTATATCACACAATTCTGACTTTATATCACACAATTCTGACTTTATATCTCGCAATTCTGACTTTATATCACACAATTCTGACTTTATATCTCGCAAATCTGACTTTATATCTCACAATTCTGACTTTATATCACACAATTCTGACTTTATATCTCACAATTCTGACTTTATATCACACAATTGCAACTTTATATCACACAATTCTGACTTTATATCTCACAATTGCAACTTTATATCTCGCAAATCTGACTTTATATCTCACAATTCTGACTTTATATCTCACAATTCTGACTTTATATCTCACAATTCTGACTTTATATCACAATTCTGACTTTATATCTCACAATTCTGACTTTATATCACACAATTGCAACTTTATATCACACAATTCTGACTTTATATCTCACAATTGCAACTTTATATCTCACAATTCTGACTTTATATCACACAATTCTGACTTTATATCACACAATTCTGACTTTATATCTCACAATTCTGACTTTATATCTCGCAATTCTGACTTTATATCACAATTCTGACTTTATATCTCACAATTCTGACTTTATATCACAATTCTGACTTTATATCACACAATTCTGACTTTATATCACACAATTGCGACTTTATATCTCACAATTCTGACTTTATATCACACAATTGCGACTTTATATCTCACAATTCTGACTTTATATCTCACAATTCTGACTTTATATCTCACAATTCTGACTTTATATCACACAATTGCAACTTTATATCTCAAAATTCTGACTTTGTATCACACAATTCTGACTTTATATCTCACAATTCTGACTTTGTATCACACAATTCTGACTTTATATCACACAATTCTGACTTTATATCACACAATTGCAACTTTATATCTCAAAATTCTGACTTTATATCTCACAATTCTGACTTTATATCACACAATTCTGACTTTATATCACACAATTGCGACTTTATATCTCACAATTCTGACTTTATATCTCACAATTGCGACTTTATATCTCACAATTCTGACTTTATATCTCAAAATTCTGACTTTATATCTCACAATTGCGACTTTATATCTCACAATTCTGACTTTATATCTCACAATTCTGACTTTATATCTCACAATTCTGACTTTATATCACACAATTCTGACTTTATATCTCACAATTCTGACTTTATATCACACAATTCTGACTTTATATCACACAATTCTGACTTTATATCTCACAATTCTGACTTTATATCACAATTCTGACTTCATATCACACAATTCTGACTTTATATCTCACAATTCTGACTTTATATCACAATTCTGACTTTATATCACACAATTCTGACTTTATATCACACAATTGCAACTTTATATCTCACAATTCTGACTTTATATCTCACAATTCTGACTTTATATCACAATTCTGACTTTATATCACACAATTCTGACTTTATATCACACAATTGCAACTTTATATCACACAATTCTGACTTTATATCACAATTCTGACTTTATATCACACAATTCTGACTTTATATCACACAATTGCAACTTTATATCACACAATTGCGACTTTATATCTCACAATTCTGACTTTATATCACACAATTGCAACTTTATATCACACAATTCTGACTTTATATCACAATTCTGACTTTATATCACACAATTCTGACTTTATATCTCACAATTGCAACTTTATATCACACAATTGCGACTTTATATCTCACAATTCTGACTTTATATCACACAATTGCAACTTTATATCACACAATTCTGACTTTATATCTCACAATTGCAACTTTATATCACACAATTGCGACTTTATATCTCACAATTCTGACTTTATATCACACAATTGCAACTTTATATCACACAATTCTGACTTTATATCACAATTCTGACTTTATATCACACAATTCTGACTTTATATCTCACAATTCTGACTTTATATCACACAATTCTGACTTTATATCACAATTCTGACTTTATATCACACAATTCTGACTTTATATCTCACAATTGCGACTTTATATCACACAATTGCAACTTTATATCACACAATTCTGACTTTATATCACAATTCTGACTTTATATCACACAATTCTGACTTTATATCACACAATTGCAACTTTATATCACACAATTCTGACTTTATAACACACAATTGCGACTTTATATCACAATTCTGACTTTATATCACACAATTCTGACTTTATATCACAATTCTGACTTTATATCTCACAATTCTGACTTTATATCTCGCAATTCTGACTTTATATCACACAATTCTGACTTTATATCACACAATTCTGACTTTATATCACACAATTCTGACTTTATAACAAACAATTGCAACTTTATATCACACAATTCTGACTTTATATCACACAATTCTGACTTTATATCTCGCAATTCTGACTTTATATCACACAATTCTGACTTTATATCTCGCAAATCTGACTTTATATCTCACAATTCTGACTTTATATCACACAATTCTGACTTTATATCTCACAATTCTGACTTTATATCACAATTCTGACTTTATATCTCACAATTCTGACTTTATATCACACAATTGCAACTTTATATCACACAATTCTGACTTTATATCTCACAATTGCAACTTTATATCTCGCAAATCTGACTTTATATCTCACAATTCTGACTTTATATCTCACAATTCTGACTTTATATCTCACAATTCTGACTTTATATCACAATTCTGACTTTATATCTCACAATTCTGACTTTATATCACACAATTGCAACTTTATATCACACAATTCTGACTTTATATCTCACAATTGCAACTTTATATCTCACAATTCTGACTTTATATCACACAATTCTGACTTTATATCACACAATTCTGACTTTATATCTCACAATTCTGACTTTATATCTCGCAATTCTGACTTTATATCACAATTCTGACTTTATATCTCACAATTCTGACTTTATATCACAATTCTGACTTTATATCACACAATTCTGACTTTATATCACACAATTGCGACTTTATATCTCACAATTCTGACTTTATATCACACAATTGCGACTTTATATCTCACAATTCTGACTTTATATCACACAATTGCAACTTTATATCACACAATTCTGACTTTATATCACACAATTCTGACTTTATATCACACAATTCTGACTTTATATCTCACAATTCTGACTTTATAACAAACAATTGCAACTTTATTTCACACAATTCTGACTTTATATCTCACAATTCTGACTTTATATCTCGCAATTCTGACTTTATATCACACAATTCTGACTTTATATCACACAATTCTGACTTTATATCTCGCAATTCTGACTTTATATCACACAATTCTGACTTTATATCACACAATTCTGACTTTATATCTCACAATTCTGACTTTATATCTCAAAATTCTGACTTTGTATCACACAATTCTGACTTTATATCTCACAATTCTGACTTTGTATCACACAATTCTGACTTTATATCACACAATTCTGACTTTATATCACACAATTGCAACTTTATATCTCAAAATTCTGACTTTATATCTCACAATTCTGACTTTATATCACACAATTCTGACTTTATATCACACAATTGCGACTTTATATCTCACAATTCTGACTTTATATCTCACAATTGCGACTTTATATCTCACAATTCTGACTTTATATCTCAAAATTCTGACTTTATATCTCACAATTGCGACTTTATATCTCACAATTCTGACTTTATATCTCACAATTCTGACTTTATATCTCACAATTCTGACTTTATATCACACAATTCTGACTTTATATCTCACAATTCTGACTTTATATCACACAATTCTGACTTTATATCTCACAATTCTGACTTTATATCACAATTCTGACTTCATATCACACAATTCTGACTTTATATCACACAATTGCAACTTTATATCTCACAATTCTGACTTTATATCTCACAATTCTGACTTTATATCACAATTCTGACTTTATATCACACAATTCTGACTTTATATCACACAATTGCAACTTTATATCACACAATTCTGACTTTATATCACAATTCTGACTTTATATCACACAATTCTGACTTTATATCACACAATTGCAACTTTATATCACACAATTGCGACTTTATATCTCACAATTCTGACTTTATATCACACAATTGCAACTTTATATCACACAATTCTGACTTTATATCACAATTCTGACTTTATATCACACAATTCTGACTTTATATCTCACAATTGCAACTTTATATCACACAATTGCGACTTTATATCTCACAATTCTGACTTTATATCACACAATTGCAACTTTATATCACACAATTCTGACTTTATATCTCACAATTGCAACTTTATATCACACAATTGCGACTTTATATCTCACAATTCTGACTTTATATCACACAATTGCAACTTTATATCACACAATTCTGACTTTATATCACAATTCTGACTTTATATCACACAATTCTGACTTTATATCTCACAATTCTGACTTTATATCACACAATTCTGACTTTATATCACAATTCTGACTTTATATCACACAATTCTGACTTTATATCTCACAATTGCGACTTTATATCACACAATTGCAACTTTATATCACACAATTCTGACTTTATATCACAATTCTGACTTTATATCACACAATTCTGACTTTATATCACACAATTGCAACTTTATATCACACAATTCTGACTTTATAACACACAATTGCGACTTTATATCACAATTCTGACTTTATATCACACAATTCTGACTTTATATCACAATTCTGACTTTATATCTCACAATTCTGACTTTATATCTCGCAATTCTGACTTTATATCACACAATTCTGACTTTATATCACACAATTCTGACTTTATATCACACAATTCTGACTTTATAACAAACAATTGCAACTTTATATCACACAATTCTGACTTTATATCACACAATTCTGACTTTATATCTCGCAATTCTGACTTTATATCACACAATTCTGACTTTATATCTCGCAAATCTGACTTTATATCTCACAATTCTGACTTTATATCACACAATTCTGACTTTATATCTCACAATTCTGACTTTATATCACAATTCTGACTTTATATCTCACAATTCTGACTTTATATCACACAATTGCAACTTTATATCACACAATTCTGACTTTATATCTCACAATTGCAACTTTATATCTCGCAAATCTGACTTTATATCTCACAATTCTGACTTTATATCTCACAATTCTGACTTTATATCTCACAATTCTGACTTTATATCACAATTCTGACTTTATATCTCACAATTCTGACTTTATATCACACAATTGCAACTTTATATCACACAATTCTGACTTTATATCTCACAATTGCAACTTTATATCTCACAATTCTGACTTTATATCACACAATTCTGACTTTATATCACACAATTCTGACTTTATATCTCACAATTCTGACTTTATATCTCGCAATTCTGACTTTATATCACAATTCTGACTTTATATCTCACAATTCTGACTTTATATCACAATTCTGACTTTATATCACACAATTCTGACTTTATATCACACAATTGCGACTTTATATCTCACAATTCTGACTTTATATCACACAATTGCGACTTTATATCTCACAATTCTGACTTTATATCACACAATTGCAACTTTATATCACACAATTCTGACTTTATATCACACAATTCTGACTTTATATCACACAATTCTGACTTTATATCTCACAATTCTGACTTTATAACAAACAATTGCAACTTTATTTCACACAATTCTGACTTTATATCTCACAATTCTGACTTTATATCTCGCAATTCTGACTTTATATCACACAATTCTGACTTTATATCACACAATTCTGACTTTATATCTCGCAATTCTGACTTTATATCACACAATTCTGACTTTATATCACACAATTCTGACTTTATATCTCACAATTCTGACTTTATATCTCAAAATTCTGACTTTGTATCACACAATTCTGACTTTATATCTCACAATTCTGACTTTGTATCACACAATTCTGACTTTATATCACACAATTCTGACTTTATATCACACAATTGCAACTTTATATCTCAAAATTCTGACTTTATATCTCACAATTCTGACTTTATATCACACAATTCTGACTTTATATCACACAATTGCGACTTTATATCTCACAATTCTGACTTTATATCTCACAATTGCGACTTTATATCTCACAATTCTGACTTTATATCTCAAAATTCTGACTTTATATCTCACAATTGCGACTTTATATCTCACAATTCTGACTTTATATCTCACAATTCTGACTTTATATCACACAATTCTGACTTTATATCTCACAATTCTGACTTTATATCACACAATTCTGACTTTATATCTCACAATTCTGACTTTATATCACAATTCTGACTTCATATCACACAATTCTGACTTTATATCACACAATTGCAACTTTATATCTCACAATTCTGACTTTATATCTCACAATTCTGACTTTATATCACAATTCTGACTTTATATCACACAATTCTGACTTTATATCACACAATTGCAACTTTATATCACACAATTCTGACTTTATATCACAATTCTGACTTTATATCACACAATTCTGACTTTATATCACACAATTGCAACTTTATATCACACAATTGCGACTTTATATCTCACAATTCTGACTTTATATCACACAATTGCAACTTTATATCACACAATTCTGACTTTATATCACAATTCTGACTTTATATCACACAATTCTGACTTTATATCTCACAATTGCAACTTTATATCACACAATTGCGACTTTATATCTCACAATTCTGACTTTATATCACACAATTGCAACTTTATATCACACAATTCTGACTTTATATCTCACAATTGCAACTTTATATCACACAATTGCGACTTTATATCTCACAATTCTGACTTTATATCACACAATTGCAACTTTATATCACACAATTCTGACTTTATATCACAATTCTGACTTTATATCACACAATTCTGACTTTATATCTCACAATTGCGACTTTATATCACACAATTGCAACTTTATATCACACAATTCTGACTTTATATCACAATTCTGACTTTATATCACACAATTCTGACTTTATATCACACAATTGCAACTTTATATCACACAATTCTGACTTTATAACACACAATTGCGACTTTATATCACAATTCTGACTTTATATCACACAATTCTGACTTTATATCACAATTCTGACTTTATATCTCACAATTCTGACTTTATATCTCGCAATTCTGACTTTATATCACACAATTCTGACTTTATATCACACAATTCTGACTTTATATCACACAATTCTGACTTTATAACAAACAATTGCAACTTTATATCACACAATTCTGACTTTATATCACACAATTCTGACTTTATATCTCGCAATTCTGACTTTATATCACACAATTCTGACTTTATATCTCGCAAATCTGACTTTATATCTCACAATTCTGACTTTATATCACACAATTCTGACTTTATATCTCACAATTCTGACTTTATATCACAATTCTGACTTTATATCTCACAATTCTGACTTTATATCACACAATTGCAACTTTATATCACACAATTCTGACTTTATATCTCACAATTGCAACTTTATATCTCGCAAATCTGACTTTATATCTCACAATTCTGACTTTATATCTCACAATTCTGACTTTATATCTCACAATTCTGACTTTATATCACAATTCTGACTTTATATCTCACAATTCTGACTTTATATCACACAATTGCAACTTTATATCACACAATTCTGACTTTATATCTCACAATTGCAACTTTATATCTCACAATTCTGACTTTATATCACACAATTCTGACTTTATATCACACAATTCTGACTTTATATCTCACAATTCTGACTTTATATCTCGCAATTCTGACTTTATATCACAATTCTGACTTTATATCTCACAATTCTGACTTTATATCACAATTCTGACTTTATATCACACAATTCTGACTTTATATCACACAATTGCGACTTTATATCTCACAATTCTGACTTTATATCACACAATTGCGACTTTATATCTCACAATTCTGACTTTATATCACACAATTCTGACTTTATATCACACAATTGCGACTTTATATCTCAAAATTCTGACTTTATATCTCACAATTCTGACTTTATATCTCACAATTCTGACTTTATATCTCACAATTCTGACTTTATATCACACAATTGCGACTTTATATCTCAAAATTCTGACTTTGTATCACACAATTCTGACTTTATATCACACAATTGCGACTTTATATCTCACAATTCTGACTTTATATCACACAATTGCGACTTTATATCTCACAATTCTGACTTTATATCACACAATTCTGACTTTATATCACACAATTGCGACTTTATATCTCACAATTCTGACTTTGTATCACACAATTCTGACTTTATATCACACAATTGCGACTTTATATCTCACAATTCTGACTTTATATCACACAATTGCGACTTTATATCTCACAATTCTGACTTTATATCACACAATTCTGACTTTATATCACACAATTGCGACTTTATATCTCAAAATTCTGACTTTATATCTCACAATTCTGACTTTATATCTCACAATTCTGACTTTATATCTCACAAT
>CM038642.1:430000-500000 GCA_021554675.1 Leuciscus idus | reverse complement strand
GTGATTTTCATCATGTCCTTTAAGACTTTCAAGAGTCAAACGTCAAATCTATGTTTAGCTGACAGGTACATGTGTTTCCTTTAATTAGGGCACAAACTCAGTGTGTTCTTCAGATTCATCAGTATATTTGCGTACGTGTTTGTGCATGTATGCTCAGTAAGGGCTTTTCCTCAGTTGCTTGAGTAAATCCAGATCAATCGGCTGTTTGTAAACCCTGATGTTTCCAGACCCACATTTATGAGGAAGTTTTGAACATTCAGAAATAACATTTTCATAATTACCATGTCATAATTACATGTTTTTTAGCATTGGTAATATCAGCTGGTCTATGGAAGCTTGTTTCTGCCACTGAATAACAATAAAATAATAATAAATGCGACTTTTTATTTCGCAATTCTGACTCACAATTTCTCACAATTTTGAGAAATAAAGTCGCAATTGCAAGATATAAACTCGCAATTCTCGAAAGTTCTCGCAATTCTGACTTTTATTCTCGCAATTACCTGTGACTTTTTTCTCAATTATTACTTTATAACTTGAAATTATGACTTTATATCTCGCAATTACGACTTTTTTCTTACAATTCTGAGATATAAAGTCAGAATTGCGAGATATAAAGTCGCAATAATTATAGATATTTTTTATTCAGTGGCAGAAACGAGCTTCCGTACATCTGTCTGTCACTGTACAGCTGTAGCCTAATTGATCTTAAATCATCAAACTCAATATGCTTTAATTCTCTAATGTCATTCTATCGTTGGCTAAATGGCTTTAACACCCTGAGAATGATGTTATGAAACCCAGTCTGAGCCGGTGGTGAAATGCACACACGTACTAAACTCATGTTTGATGCCGTTAATGACGGATCATCCGGACGATACGAGTTCTTGAGAGATTTCCGCTTGAAATAAACACACTTTAGCCACTGAATGAGATGCATGATTTCCCTCTCTGTGATTTCTATTCAGGGTGGAACGTTGCCGATTTCCGATTATTTGGCAGAGATGCCAAGAAACAAAGCCAAGATCCTCCGAGTCCGACAGATGTCCCACTTAATATTGAACCACGACACCATTTATAACCAGTTAATCCACATCTGTGGCTATTTAATATGCTGAGGAAAGATGAGGAAAGTTGCAGGCTTCAGCTGAACTCTAGCTTTAAATAACATGCCTGGACGCTTCACTGGTTCTGACCAGAGCGTTGAGTGTTTGTTTACATGCGTGAACTGATCTCAGGACAGAAGTGTGTGTTCAAGCTGTCGGGGGATTTGATCTATTAATATCTCAGTGGTTTATGTCAAAGCACCTCCGTTTGTGCTGATAAAGATGTGATAGTGACGCAGGCGGGGTTATTTTAGTATGGTAGATATACTACACCGTAAACACATATTCCAAGTTGTAAATAAAAAGATTATTGGAGACTTTCATGATTTATGTGTTTCTTGCCGGTTCTTATATTGTTCCTCTTTGGATAAGAGCGTCGGCTAAAAGCATGCATGTAAAGATTAAGTGATGTTTAAGTATTTTAGTTTTAGTTAACCCTGAAGCTTTGTGTGTGTGTGTGTGTGTGTGTGTGTGTGTGTGTGTGTGTGTGTGTGTGTGTGTGTGTGTGTGAGAGAGAGAGTGTGTGTGTGTGTGTGTGTGTGTGTGTGAGAGAGAGAGAGAGAGTGTGTGTGTGTGTGTGTGAGAGAGAGAGAGAGAGAGAGAGAGAGAGAGTGTGTGTGTGTGTGTGTGTGTGTGTGTGTGAGAGAGAGAGAGTGTGTGTGTGTGTGTGTGTGTGTGTGTGTGTGTGTGTGTGTGTGTGTGTGTGTGTGTGTGTGTGTGAGTGTGTGTGTGTGTGTGTGTGCGTGTGTGTGTGTGTGTGTGTGTGTGTGTGTGTGTGTGTGTGAGAGAGAGAGAGAGAGAGAGAGAGAGAGAGAGAGCTTTAGTGTTAGTGTTAGTTAACCCTGAAAGGATTCTAACTTTATCATTAACAGTTGTCCATTTCATGCTGGACTGTATTCTGGGTCACGGGAGGCATGAGAGTTCAACACCATCATATTTCACCCCAGAAATGTCTGTCCTCGTCTTTCTGTCCACAATCAAGGGTAGTTATCACCAACCCTCGCCGCAAGTGACAGCAGCAACTGGACCAGAGGGTCGTGAAACTCAGTAGGAGTTGCCAAGATATGTTTCCAGTCCACACTGTGTCTCCGGACTGTGTTTGTGACGTGAAGGAGATCTCCGGCAGACGAGGAGAAGACGAGCAGGAATGGGTGGAAAGAAATCCAAGATCTCGGCAGACGACGACGACACGACTCAATCGGCAAGAAAGACTCCCGAGGAAAACCTTCCCAGCACCGAGCGCATTCGCAAACACATGACCACACACTTCGGCTACAGCGTTCTCAGCCTGGCTCGCCGTGGGATTCGGGATCCTCCGGAGGATCTGTGGGATCTGACGGATCTACAGAAGCTCAACCTGTCACTCAACTCGCTACGCTCCATTCCCTCGTCTCTCGGATCGCTGGAAAACCTGGTGGTGTTGAATCTGTGGGGGAACCAGCTGACCAGTTTACCGCCTGAGATCGGGCGTCTCCGAAACCTAAAGGTGCTTTTCGCGTATCGGAATCGGTTGAGCGACGTTCCCGAGGAACTGGGATGCTGCACTAAACTGGAAGTTTTAAGTCTGGCAAATAATCTTCTCACCGGCCTCCCGTCAACACTGTCATCCCTCGACGGACTCAAGAAGCTCAACCTGAGCCACAACCTCATCAGTCACATCCCCGGATGCGTTTACGCCATGAAGAGCCTGGTGTTCCTGCAGCTGGCCTGCAACAGACTGGAGAACATCGCGGATCAGATACAAGCGCTGGCCGACTTAAAGGTGACATATTATGCGTCTTTTCACAAGATGTAATATAAATATGAATGTGTTTCTGAAATTTCAGCTTAAATTCCCCCCAGATCATTTATTATAGCTTGTCAAATTTGCCCTTTTTTGGGTGTGAGCAAAAACTCGCCGTTTTTGTGTGTGTCCCTTTAAATGCAAATGAGCTTTAGCCCCGCCTCCGTTCAGAAGAGGGCGGAGTCTTTACACGAGCTTCAGAAACTCCGGCGATAACAAAACAGGCCAATCTCACTCATCCAGAATCCCAGAATAACCAGTAGCGAGTGCAGCCTTACGGAGAGACTCAGGAAGAGTTTCTGAATGTTAGTGGAGACATTTCTGTAGTTGTTGTGGAGTTACATTGATCATCTCATCATCATGTTTAACTTCTCCACAAGTGTCCACAGTTCCTGAGGTGTTTATAAGACAGCGGTGACATGTTCTGGTCAATAGTGTTCAGTGCTCGTCTGTGCTCAACCACAGAACAGTTTCAGGCTTTGCTGGATCTTTATCATTGCGTTAGAACTGGTCTCTGTTGTCGCGTGTGGAACCAAATGTCGGCTGGTGTGTGTAAACGTGCAGATTAAGGGCCGCTAATATTATAATGAGATCCTCTTCATATGATCGGAATATTGTTTGACATGCTTGCAGAGAAAGGCTTATAAAACACAGTTACTGGGTTTCACTGTTCATGTTTTCTGGGTTGTTAGAAGCACCGATTATAGCACTGAAACATGGGAAAACTCAGATTTTCATGATATTTCCCCTTTAAAGATCCTCATCGTCGAGGGAAACTGCATCCACTCGCTTCCCAAGATGCTCTGCCATCTGACCAAGTTGGAGCTCCTGAACGTGGATTTCAACGACATCCAGAGCGTCCCGGCGGAGATGCACCGGCTGAGACGCCTGGAGAAGCTAGCGTGCCATCCGCTGGATAAAGGCCTTCACATCGTCCACAATCCCCTGCTGAAACCCATCAAAGAGGTTCTGGACGGAGGCCTGCAGGCGCTCTACAGTTACCTGAGGAACACCTGACACATCTGAGTTACCTGAGGAACACCTGACACACCTGAGTTACCTGAGGAACACCTGACACACCTGAGTTACCTGAGGAACACCTGACACACCTGAGTTACCTGAGGAACACCTGACACACCTGAGGAACACCTGACACACCTGAGTTACCTAAGGAACACCTACCACACCTGAGGAACACCTGACACACCTGAGTTACTTGAGGAACACCTGACACACCTGAGGAACACCTGACACACCTGAGGAACACCTGACACACCTGAGTTACCTGAGGAACACCTGACACACCTGAGGAACACCTGACACACCTGAGGAACACCTGACACACCTGAGTTACTTGAGGAACACCTGACACACCTGAGGAACACCTGACACACCTGAGGAACACCTGACACACCTGAGTTACCTGAGGAACACCTGACACACCTGAGTTACCTGAGGAACACCTGACACACCACACCTCGGGACAGGGCTCGTACCAGGTGCTCGAAGTGCTTGAGTTTGACTTTTTGAAATTTAAGTCCTGGAAGACCCTTGAAAACAGCCATAGTTACGGAAAGGTACTTGTAAAAGTGCTCGAGTTATTGAAATACAATATGAAATTTCTTTATTTTTTTAAAAACACAAATACAATCTTTTCAGGCAGAATGATGAACACTGATGTCTGATAAACCAAGAACGCCAACATTATAATATAAAATATTATTTATTGAACAGTAATAACCATTATAAACTTTATATTTAATATATATTATTAAATACGTTGTAAGTTGTGTTTTGGAAACCATATAATTGTAATTTGAGTTTAAAAAATACTAGAGATATTGTTTGATAAGTGCGATCTCTGATTGTGGTGCTTGAAAACCTAAAGAGTAGTGCTTGAAAAGTCCTTAAAAGTCCTGGAATGTATTTTTGCAGGATCTGTACGAACCCTGTGGGGAATATCCTCGTTTTCCAGCTCTGAGACGCAGATTCACCAACGCCTCTCGAGACACAGGAACTGTGTTATTATTCCTGTTCTCGGAGATCATGTGCCTTCTGTTCAAAACGGTATGAATTCAGATAATCAACTGATCTTAAAGCCTGTTTTACATCGGAGAAGCAGAAAGCTTCACTAAATCAAACTAGTCTAGTAGTTTAGTTTGATGGAAGATCTTCCGAGTGGAATAATTGATGAATACTGTGTGTAATACACAGACTCTGCTATTTATAGAAATGTTGAGAAACCGTTTGCATTGTTGGCGTTTCACTGGAGTCATGTGACGTGACCTCATCATGGTGCGTGTTTGTTTTAATGAATCCTGTCCAGTTGCAATCTCAGAAATTAAGTGTTTTTTTGTATAATTCATAATTCATTGATAATTCAATGTTTCAACTCATGATAAACTACAGGAGTCGTGAGAGTAGAAGAGTGTGTGTTCAGCCATACACACACACAGTTACAAACTATAGTTTTATTGAGGAAGTGATTAACACAACACACTCAGGCTCTACATTATGTCCTGTGTGTGTGTGTGTGTGTGTGTGTGTGTGTGTGTGTGTGTGTGTGTGTGTGTTTGAGAGTGCGTGTGAGTGTGTGGTGTGTGTGTGTGTGTGTGTGTGTGTGTGTTTGAGTGAGTGAGTGTTTGAGTGTGCGTGTGTGTGTGTGTGTGTGTGTGTGTGTGTGTGTGTGTGTTTGAGTGTGTGTGTGTGTGTGTGTGTGTGAGTGAGTGAGTGTTTGAGTGTGTGTGTGTGTGTGTGCGTGTGTGTGTGTGTGTGTGTGTGTGTGTTTGAGTGTGTGTGTGTGTGAGTGAGTCTTTGAGTGTGTGTGTGTGTGTGTGTGTGTGTGTGTGTGTGTGTGTGTGTGTGAGTGAGTGAGTGAGTGTGCGTGTGTGTGTGTGTGTGTGTGTGTGAGTGAGTGTTTGAGTGTGCGTGTGTGTGTGTGTGTGTGTGTGTGTGTGTTTGAGTGTGTGTGTGTGTGTGTGTGTGTGTGTGAGAGTGAGTGAGTGTTTGAGTGTGTGTGTGTGTGTGTGTGCGTGTGTGTGTGTGTGTGTGTGTGTTTGAGTGTGTGTGTGTGTGTGTGTGTGTGTGTGTGTGTGTGTGTGTGTGTGTGTGTGAGTGAGTGTTTGAGTGTGCGTGTGTGTGTGTGTGTGTGTGTGTGTGTGTGTGTGTGTGTGTGTGTGAGTGAGTGTTTGAGTGTGCGTGCGTGTGTGTGTGTGTGTGTGTGTGTGTGTGTGTGTGTGTGTGGTGTGTGTGTGTGTGTGTGTGTGTGTTTGAGTGTGTGTGTGTGTGTGTGTGTGTGTGTGTGTGTGTGTGTGTGTGTGTGTGTGTGTGTGTGTGTTTGAGAGTGCGTGTGAGTGTGTGGTGTGTTTGTGTGTGTGTGTGTGTGTGTGTGTGTGAGAGTGAGTGAGTGTTTGAGTGTGTGTGTGTGTGTGTGTGTGTGTGTGTGTGTGTGCGTGTGTGTTTGAGTGTGTGTGTGTGTGTGTGTGTGTGTGTGTGTGTGTGTGTGTGTGTGTGAGTGAGTGAGTGTTTGAGTGTGCGTGTGTGTGTGTGTGTGTGTGTGAGTGAGTGTTTGAGTGTGTGTGTGTGTGTGTGTGTGTGTGCGTGCGTGTGTGTGTGTGTGCGTGTGTGTGTGTATAGTGAGTCAAGTGCTGGTGGAAGAGTTGTGTGTTTCCTCACTATAACTGGAGCTCAGAGACACTGAAGTGAATGAATGTGTTGAGAGGGTCAAAGGTCGAAGGTCAGCAGCGTCTCTGAGCCGGTGAAGGTCAGTCGTACTGAAATCTTCCGCTGGTCGTGTGTGTGTGTGTGTGTGTGTGTGTGTGTGTGTGTGTGTGTGTGTCGAGACGAGGCTCGTTAAACCTGATAATCAAGCACTCGACTCCTCGTCCGTTGACTCTGATCATGTTTCTCACCTCGATCTCCTCGACTGAAGACAAACACACGAGAACTGAGAGAAGGTCAGCTTTCTTCAGCTAAAACACACACACACACACACACACACACACACACACACACACACACACACACACACACACACACACACACGCACACTCAAACACTCACTCACACACACACACACACACACACACACACACACACACACACACACACACACACTCTCTCTCTCTCTCTCTCACACACACACACACACACACGTAGAAATCCATGTGACTAACTAATGCTCAATATTAAAAATACTGTAAATGCTCAACATTTAATGTTTGTGTTAAGGTGTAACTACCATTGTGCAAATGCCAAAATGCCATAGTAATGTGTTAAACGTGTGTGTGTGTGTGTGTGTGTGTGTGTAATGTTTTGTACAACTTGAAAACAGTTGCTGTTCCTTTACAATTTAAGTATAATCAAATTGGCTGTACAAGTAATTTCAACTAAAATATTGTCTAGTTGAATCTTGAATAACTTCAAAATGAAGTTAAATTATTTTGTCAAGACTTATTGATCATATCATTGTTTTACAGTGTATAAGGAGACATCATAATATTTATTTATGTTTCTGTGTTGTTGTAATATCTGCTCTAAGAGCTTCTCTCTCTCTCTCAGGAACAGTAACAGTGTGTGAATGAGACTCGAGTGTTGTTGCTCTAGCGCCCCCTGTCTGTACCAGCCCTGCAGTGCAGCTTATGACTGGCATTCAGAATCATATATATATATATTAGTCTGATATAGTGAGAATATGGAGGAAAAACAGCTCAGTTTTATTCAAAGGTCCACACTGAGTATTTCATTATATCCTCCCAATAGAAACTGCAGTGGAACCGAAGAATGTTTTGAAAAACCCTCAATGCTTTATCATTAAAAGGCCATAATGTTATATTTCTCCACTTATTAAACATATGAGGATGTATATTATGCCGAACCTGCCCTCTTCACACTCAAGAAACGCTCAAGGTTCATTTATTACAAATATTTTCTCACTTTATCACTGATTTATAAAGTAGCGCGTTCTGTTCATTGAGAAGGTCATGGTTTTCATGAGCCAGGGATGAAGCTTCTGAGGATCTTTAACAATCATTTATAATTCAACTAAAGATGTTTTCAGTCATGATTAGAGAAATGAAATGTGATTCATTAAATCCACTGGAATAAATGTCATGATTATCATGAAGTTTCTCGACATCAGTCAGACCTCCGTAAGACATGATGAAGTGAAGCATCTGTGTCAGTAAATCATATTTTACAGCCTGTATAGCGATAAAAGCACTCCGTCTACTTCAGACACGCTCTGCTCTCGGTGAGGTATAGATTTTGTGGAAATGAAACCGTGGGTATTGGAATTAAGACACTTTATGTATAAAGTAAATTCTAATGGCCCCAACACTGAGCCCTGTGGGACTCCCTTAACAACCTCCATTAAATCTGACCGAACACATTGAGTTCTTCCCTTTAAATAAGCAGTAAACCACAGAACTACATTCTCTGATAACACAACACTTTTCGAACAATATATCGTGATCCAAAGCAAATCAATAAAAGACATTCACGATTGTACTTTTCATCTAAAGACTCCACAATAAGACTTCAGTACGTGTGTGTGTGTTCAGTACGTGTGTTTGTGTTCAGTGTATGTGTGTGAGAGTGTGTTCAGTGTGTGTTCAGTGTATGTGAGAGTGCGTGTGTGTGTGTTCAGTGTACAGTGGGTATGGAAAGTATTCAGACCCCCTTACATTTTTCACTCTTTGTTATATTGCAGCCATTTGCTAAAATCATTTAAGTTTATTTTTTTCCTCATTATTGTACACACAGCACCCCATATTGACTGAAAAACACAGAATTGTTGACATTTTTGCACATTTATTAAAAAAGAAAAACTGAAATATCAATATTCCTTTTACCTCATGATTCTCATTTGCTCTGACATGCACTGTGAGCTGTAAGGTCTTATATAGACAGGTGTGTGGCTTTCCTAATCAAGTCCAATCAGTATAATCAAACACAGCTGGACTCAAATGAAGGTGTAGAACCATCTCAAGGATGATCAGAAGAAATGCACAGCACCTGAGTTAAATATATGAGTGTCACAGCAAAGGGTCTGAATACTTAGGACATGTGATATTTCAGTTTTTCTTTTTTAATAAATGTGCAAAAATGTCAACAATTCTGTGTTTTTCAGTCAATATGGGGTGCTGTGTGTACAATAATGAGGAAAAAAATGAACTTAAATTTTAGCAAATGGCTGCAATATAACAAAGAGTGAAAAATTTAAGGAGGTCTGAATACTTTCCATACCCACTGTATGTGTGTTCAGTGTGTGTGTGTGTGTGTGTGTGTGTGTGTGTGTGTGTGCTCAGACCCGTCCTGCTCCTCAGAGGAATCTCAAACACACACTTAAACACAGATGTAAACACATTCTCTCATCGGACCGAAGCTCGAGGTGAGTGTAAAACACACACATGATGCTCCTGCAACTGTTGCATTAATTGCACTTGTGACGATGACAGTTTAACTAATGAGGTGTGTGTGTGTGTGTGTGTGTGTAGATAACGCTCACCTTGAGCTGCTCTATAATGGGCTGTTCTCAGGATAAAAGCATAAAGGGAGATGTTGGATGATGTGTGTGTGTGTGTGTGTGTGTGTGTGTGTGTGTGTGTGTGTGTGTGTGTGTGTGTGTGTGTGTGTGTGAGAATAAGTGACCCTCTCCTGGGTCATTCCCGCTTTCTGGAGGACGCTTTTTCATTTCCTTCTGGGATGCTGATTAAACTGCTTCGTCTCTGTCACACTCGTTCTGGATTTGGACCTGTGGCCTTTTGTTTCTCTGCGTCTTCAGGATCATTTCACCAGCTCTTCCTGATGCAGGAGGAAAACACGAGATAAAAGCAGATTTATCTATCCCTGTTTACCCTGTTCTGGAGTAAGTAAAGGTGAAGTGTGTGTTTACACGTATGCCATGCATTTGGCCAATCAACGTACACTTACGTCACTAGTAGTTCCTAAGTTGGAGCTATTTAGTTCCCCAAGAGCCATTCCTGTGACTAAAACCGTTCCCAGTTCCTGCAGTGCAAACACAGCAAAAAGCTGGTGCTCCCGCCATTAGTTCTAGGATCTATGAAAATGTTCCTGAGTGTAGATGTTCTTGTTAGCTGGGTTATAGTGACTAATACAGGGTTTTAAAAAGTCTTTATTCGGCCTTATACAAATTAAGGCCTTATAAAGGTCTAAAATCAGAGCTGAACATCTTAAAGTCGCCCTGTAGTCAATCATCTATCCCTTAAAACTTATCTTTGATCACCAAAATGACATATTTCAATGTTTTTTCCTTGAACAAATTTCATCATGCCTTAAAATATCTTGACTGTAACTCGACACCCTCGCCTCATTTTGTATGAGCGGTTCTATGAATATGCAAATGAGCCCCGCCTCCACTCACTCACTCAGCTCAGAGATCCACTGGTTGACGATCACACGTTGATCTGATTGGTTACAAGGTAGTTTGTGACGTCAGAAACACCAGCGATTTCAAAGCGTGTGTTTGAGACTGTCTTTGGTTCACTGCAGTTTTAAGGAGGAAATACTCAGCAATGGTGTCGACTTATGAACTTACACATGCTTTGTCTTAAAGCGTATTAATAACTCCACATAGACACATAAACTACATTAAGAGCTGGATTCTCACCACAGGGGGACTTTAAATTATAAAGTCATGGCATTAAATGTTGCAAAGTTCCTAACCCTAACCTCAGTATTTTTGTTCTGTTTTCCAATATAAATATCTAAACATATTTAAATCAAATATGCATGATACATGTACTTGAGATGCAAATGTAAAATGAAGTCTTGAAAAATGTAAGAAAAACAAATACTGTCAATGAGTAATGCAAACATCCATTTGAATTAAGTTGATTTTTCCCAATTGGAAGATATTTGTTCTTGTTTTAATCACAAAGTCACTTTCAATTTCACAGAAAACAAGACTTCATATTTTAGGTCATTTTGTATCTTCAGTAAATGCATCTTGATTTAAGAATCTTTAGACATTTGCACTGGAAAACAAACTGGAAGATAAAAAAAAAAAAAAAAAAATATATATATATATATATATATATATATATATATATATATATATATATAATTTTCTGCCGGGTTATCAGAAGATACAGTCAAGGTTATTTCCATATTCCATTGTTTGGGAGCAGAGCGATTCAAGCTGTTCTCTGTAAAATGAATGAACAAGTTATTAATATCAGTTTTCAAACTCTTGATGCTGCTGCTAATAAAACTGTGTTGCGACATTTACATTTAGAGAACATATTGGCGCATTGTGTTCCCTTCCATTTATTCCTTTATCTTTACTTGGTCTTAAAGAGGACTTTCAGAAGTCTTAAATTAAACCCTGCTAATAAACGCTTTTAACAACTTTTCTTTCCCGGTGATGATTTATTAAGAGCATGAGATATTGCAGAGCTTGTGTTGTTGATTGGACAATGACCTTCATTAGTGCATGATGATGTCATCAACATTTTTGTTCTATTTCAAATGCATGTACATGTGCGTGTTAAACACATATGTCTGTTAATTAGTTAAGATTAAAGTGCAGAATGATCCTGAACTGAAGCTGCTGATTCTGCCCTCTAGTGACTGATTCTGACTGATGCTTATGTGGGAATCACAGCTAAAGACAGACTCAACAATATTCAACATAATAATCACATCTAAAGACAGAGACTCAACAATATTCAACTCAATAATCACATCTAAAGACAGAGACTCAACAATATTCAACTCAATAATCACATCTAAAGACAGAGACTCAACAATATTCAACTCAATAATCACATCTAAAGACAGAGACTCAACAATATTCAACACAATAATCACATCTAAAGACAGACTCAACAATATTCAACTCAATAATCACATCTAAAGACAGAGACTCAACAATATTCAACTCAATAATCACATCTAAAGACAGAGACTCAACAATATTCAACACAATAATCACATCTAAAGACAGACTCAACAATATTCAACTCAATAATCACATCTAAAGACTCAACAATATTCAACTCAATAATCACAACTAAAGACAGAGACTCAACAATATTCAACTCAATAATCACATCTAAAGACAGACTCAACAAAATTCAACTCAATAATCACATCTAAAGACAGAGACTCAACAATATTCAACTCAATAATCACATCTAAAGACAGAGACTCAACAATATTCAACTCAATAATCACATCTAAAGACAGACTCAACAATATTCAACTCAATAATCACATCTAAAGACAGAGACTCAACAATATTCAACTCAATAATCACATCTAAAGACAGAGACTCAACAATATTCAACACAATAATCACATCTAAAGACAGAGACTCAACAATATTCAACTCAATAATCACATCTAAAGACAGAGACTCAACAATATTCAACTCAATAATCACATCTAAAGACAGAGACTCAACAATATTCAACTCAATAATCACATCTAAAGACAGACTCAACAATATTCAACTCAATAATCACATCTAAAGACAGAGACTCAACAATATTCAACTCAATAATCACATCTAAAGACAGAGACTCAACAATATTCAACTCAATAATCACATCTAAAGACAGACTCAACAATATTCAACTCAATAATCACATCTAAAGACAGAGACTCAACAATATTCAACTCAATAATCACATCTAAAGACAGAGACTCAACAATATTCAACTCAATAATCACATCTAAAGACAGACTCAACAATATTCAACTCAATAATCACATCTAAAGACAGAGACTCAACAATATTCAACTCAATAATCACATCTAAAGACAGAGACTCAACAATATTCAACACAATAATCACATCTAAAGACAGAGACTCAACAATATTCAACTCAATAATCACATCTAAAGACAGAGACTCAACAATATTCAACTCAATAATCACATCTAAAGACAGAGACTCAACAATATTCAACTCAATAATCACATCTAAAGACAGACTCAACAATATTCAACTCAATAATCACATCTAAAGACAGAGACTCAACAATATTCAACTCAATAATCACATCTAAAGACAGAGACTCAACAATATTCAACTCAATAATCACATCTAAAGGCAGAGACTCAACAATATTCAACACAATAATCACATCTAAAGCAAGACTCAACAATATTCAACTTAATAATCACATCTAAAGACAGACTCAACAATATTCAACACAATAATCACATCTAAAGACAGACTCAACAATATTCAACACAATAATCACATCTAAAGACAGACTCAACAATATTCAACTTAATAATCACATCTAAAGACAGACTCAACAATATTCAACTCAATAATCACATCTGAAGGCAGAGACTCAATAATATTCAACTTAATAATCACATCTAAAGACAGACTCAACAATATTCAACTCAATAATCACATCTAAAGACAGACTCAACAATATTCAACTTAATAATCACATCTAAAGACAGACTCAACAATATTCAACTTAATAATCACATTTAAAGACAGACTCAACAATATTCAACTTAATAATCACATCTAAAGACAGACTCAACAATATTCAACACAATAATCACATCTAAAGACAGACTCAACAATATTCAACACAATAATCACATCTTAAGACAGACTCAACAATATTCAACACAATAATCACATCTAAAGACAGACTCAACAATATTCAACTTAATAATCACATTTAAAGACAGACTCAACAATATTCAACACAATAATCACATCTAAAGACAGAGACTCAACAATATTCAACTTAATAATCACATCTAAAGACAGACTCAACAATATTCAACACAATAATCACATCTAAAGACAGAGACTCAACAATATTCAACTCAATAATCACATCTAAAGACAGAGACTCAATATTCAACTCAATAATCACATCTAAAGACAGACTCAACAATATTCAACTCAATAATCACATCTAAAGACAGACTCAACAATATTCAACTCAATAATCACATCTAAAGACAAACTCAACTATATTCAACACAATAATCACATCTAAAGACAGACTCAACAATATTCAACTCAATAATCACATCTAAAGACAGACTCAACAATATTCAACTCAAAAATCACATCTAAAGGCAGAGACTCAACAATATTCAACTTAATAATCACATCTAAAGACAGACTCAACAATATTCAACACAATAATCACATCTAAAGACAGACTCAACAATATTCAACACAATAATCACATCTAAAGACAGACTCAACAATATTCAACTCAATAGTCACATCTAAAAGCAGAGACTCAACAATATTCAACACAATAATCACATCTAAAGACAGACTCAACAATATTCAACTTAATAATCACATCTAAAGACAGACTCAACAATATTCAACACAATAATCACATCTAATGACAGAGACTCAACAATATTCAACTCAATAATCACATCTAAAGACAGACTCAACAATATTCAACACAATAATCACATCTAAAGACAGACTCAACAATATTCAACACAATAATCACATCTAAAGGCAGAGACTCAACAATATTCAACACAATAATCACATCTAAAGACAGACTCAACAATATTCAACACAATAATCACATCTAAAGACAGACTCAACAATATTCAACTCAGTAATCACATCTAAAGGCAGAGACTCAACAATATTCAACACAATAATCACATCTAAAGGCAGAGACTCAACAATATTCAACACAATAATCACATCTAAAGACAGACTCAACAATATTCAACTCAATAATCACATCTAAAGACAGACTCAACAATATTCAACTCAATAATCACATCTAAAGACAGACTCAACAATATTCAACACAATAATCACATCTAAAGACAGACTCAACAATATTCAACTTAATAATCACATCTAAAGACAGACTCAACAACATTCAACACAATAATCACTTCTAAAGACAGAGACTCAACAATATTCAACTTAATAATCACATCTAAAGACAGACTCAACAATATTCAACTTAATAATCACATCTAAAGACAGACTCAACAATATTCAACTCAATAATCACATCTAAAGACAGAGACTCAACAATATTCAACTCAATAATCACATCTAAAGACAGAGACTCAACAATATTCAACTCAATAATCACATCTAAAGACAGAGACTCAACAATATTCAACACAATAATCACATCTAAAGACAGAGACTCAACAATATTCAACTCAATAATCACATCTAAAGACAGAGACTCAACAATATTCAACTCAATAATCACATCTAAAGACAGACTCAACAATATTCAACTCAATAATCACATCTAAAGACAGAGACTCAACAATATTCAACTCAATAATCACATCTAAAGACAGAGACTCAACAATATTCAACTCAATAATCACATCTAAAGACAGACTCAACAATATTCAACTCAATAATCACATCTAAAGACAGAGACTCAACAATATTCAACTCAATAATCACATCTAAAGACAGAGACTCAACAATATTCAACACAATAATCACATCTAAAGACAGAGACTCAACAATATTCAACTCAATAATCACATCTAAAGACAGAGACTCAACAATATTCAACTCAATAATCACATCTAAAGACAGAGACTCAACAATATTCAACTCAATAATCACATCTAAAGACAGACTCAACAATATTCAACTCAATAATCACATCTAAAGACAGAGACTCAACAATATTCAACTCAATAATCACATCTAAAGACAGAGACTCAACAATATTCAACTCAATAATCACATCTAAAGGCAGAGACTCAACAATATTCAACACAATAATCACATCTAAAGCAAGACTCAACAATATTCAACTTAATAATCACATCTAAAGACAGACTCAACAATATTCAACACAATAATCACATCTAAAGACAGACTCAACAATATTCAACACAATAATCACATCTAAAGACAGACTCAACAATATTCAACTTAATAATCACATCTAAAGACAGACTCAACAATATTCAACTCAATAATCACATCTGAAGGCAGAGACTCAATAATATTCAACTTAATAATCACATCTAAAGACAGACTCAACAATATTCAACTCAATAATCACATCTAAAGACAGACTCAACAATATTCAACTTAATAATCACATCTAAAGACAGACTCAACAATATTCAACTTAATAATCACATTTAAAGACAGACTCAACAATATTCAACTTAATAATCACATCTAAAGACAGACTCAACAATATTCAACACAATAATCACATCTAAAGACAGACTCAACAATATTCAACACAATAATCACATCTTAAGACAGACTCAACAATATTCAACACAATAATCACATCTAAAGACAGACTCAACAATATTCAACTTAATAATCACATTTAAAGACAGACTCAACAATATTCAACACAATAATCACATCTAAAGACAGAGACTCAACAATATTCAACTTAATAATCACATCTAAAGACAGACTCAACAATATTCAACACAATAATCACATCTAAAGACAGAGACTCAACAATATTCAACTCAATAATCACATCTAAAGACAGAGACTCAATATTCAACTCAATAATCACATCTAAAGACAGACTCAACAATATTCAACTCAATAATCACATCTAAAGACAGACTCAACAATATTCAACTCAATAATCACATCTAAAGACAAACTCAACTATATTCAACACAATAATCACATCTAAAGACAGACTCAACAATATTCAACTCAATAATCACATCTAAAGACAGACTCAACAATATTCAACTCAAAAATCACATCTAAAGGCAGAGACTCAACAATATTCAACTTAATAATCACATCTAAAGACAGACTCAACAATATTCAACACAATAATCACATCTAAAGACAGACTCAACAATATTCAACACAATAATCACATCTAAAGACAGACTCAACAATATTCAACTCAATAGTCACATCTAAAAGCAGAGACTCAACAATATTCAACACAATAATCACATCTAAAGACAGACTCAACAATATTCAACTTAATAATCACATCTAAAGACAGACTCAACAATATTCAACTCAATAATCACATCTAAAGACAGAGACTCAACAATATTCAACTCAATAATCACATCTAAAGACAGAGACTCAACAATATTCAACACAATAATCACATCTAAAGACAGACTCAACAATATTCAACTCAATAATCACATCTAAAGACTCAACAATATTCAACTCAATAATCACAACTAAAGACAGAGACTCAACAATATTCAACTCAATAATCACATCTAAAGACAGACTCAACAATATTCAACTCAATAATCACATCTAAAGACAGAGACTCAACAATATTCAACTCAATAATCACATCTAAAGACAGAGACTCAACAATATTCAACTCAATAATCACATCTAAAGACAGACTCAACAATATTCAACTCAATAATCACATCTAAAGACAGAGACTCAACAATATTCAACTCAATAATCACATCTAAAGACAGAGACTCAACAATATTCAACACAATAATCACATCTAAAGACAGAGACTCAACAATATTCAACTCAATAATCACATCTAAAGACAGAGACTCAACAATATTCAACTCAATAATCACATCTAAAGACAGAGACTCAACAATATTCAACTCAATAATCACATCTAAAGACAGACTCAACAATATTCAACTCAATAATCACATCTAAAGACAGAGACTCAACAATATTCAACTCAATAATCACATCTAAAGACAGAGACTCAACAATATTCAACTCAATAATCACATCTAAAGACAGACTCAACAATATTCAACTCAATAATCACATCTAAAGACAGAGACTCAACAATATTCAACTCAATAATCACATCTAAAGACAGAGACTCAACAATATTCAACTCAATAATCACATCTAAAGACAGACTCAACAATATTCAACTCAATAATCACATCTAAAGACAGAGACTCAACAATATTCAACTCAATAATCACATCTAAAGACAGAGACTCAACAATATTCAACACAATAATCACATCTAAAGACAGAGACTCAACAATATTCAACTCAATAATCACATCTAAAGACAGAGACTCAACAATATTCAACTCAATAATCACATCTAAAGACAGAGACTCAACAATATTCAACTCAATAATCACATCTAAAGACAGACTCAACAATATTCAACTCAATAATCACATCTAAAGACAGAGACTCAACAATATTCAACTCAATAATCACATCTAAAGACAGAGACTCAACAATATTCAACTCAATAATCACATCTAAAGGCAGAGACTCAACAATATTCAACACAATAATCACATCTAAAGCAAGACTCAACAATATTCAACTTAATAATCACATCTAAAGACAGACTCAACAATATTCAACACAATAATCACATCTAAAGACAGACTCAACAATATTCAACACAATAATCACATCTAAAGACAGACTCAACAATATTCAACTTAATAATCACATCTAAAGACAGACTCAACAATATTCAACTCAATAATCACATCTGAAGGCAGAGACTCAATAATATTCAACTTAATAATCACATCTAAAGACAGACTCAACAATATTCAACTCAATAATCACATCTAAAGACAGACTCAACAATATTCAACTTAATAATCACATCTAAAGACAGACTCAACAATATTCAACTTAATAATCACATTTAAAGACAGACTCAACAATATTCAACTTAATAATCACATCTAAAGACAGACTCAACAATATTCAACACAATAATCACATCTAAAGACAGACTCAACAATATTCAACACAATAATCACATCTTAAGACAGACTCAACAATATTCAACACAATAATCACATCTAAAGACAGACTCAACAATATTCAACTTAATAATCACATTTAAAGACAGACTCAACAATATTCAACACAATAATCACATCTAAAGACAGAGACTCAACAATATTCAACTTAATAATCACATCTAAAGACAGACTCAACAATATTCAACACAATAATCACATCTAAAGACAGAGACTCAACAATATTCAACTCAATAATCACATCTAAAGACAGAGACTCAATATTCAACTCAATAATCACATCTAAAGACAGACTCAACAATATTCAACTCAATAATCACATCTAAAGACAGACTCAACAATATTCAACTCAATAATCACATCTAAAGACAAACTCAACTATATTCAACACAATAATCACATCTAAAGACAGACTCAACAATATTCAACTCAATAATCACATCTAAAGACAGACTCAACAATATTCAACTCAAAAATCACATCTAAAGGCAGAGACTCAACAATATTCAACTTAATAATCACATCTAAAGACAGACTCAACAATATTCAACACAATAATCACATCTAAAGACAGACTCAACAATATTCAACACAATAATCACATCTAAAGACAGACTCAACAATATTCAACTCAATAGTCACATCTAAAAGCAGAGACTCAACAATATTCAACACAATAATCACATCTAAAGACAGACTCAACAATATTCAACTTAATAATCACATCTAAAGACAGACTCAACAATATTCAACACAATAATCACATCTAATGACAGAGACTCAACAATATTCAACTCAATAATCACATCTAAAGACAGACTCAACAATATTCAACACAATAATCACATCTAAAGACAGACTCAACAATATTCAACACAATAATCACATCTAAAGGCAGAGACTCAACAATATTCAACACAATAATCACATCTAAAGACAGACTCAACAATATTCAACACAATAATCACATCTAAAGACAGACTCAACAATATTCAACTCAGTAATCACATCTAAAGGCAGAGACTCAACAATATTCAACACAATAATCACATCTAAAGGCAGAGACTCAACAATATTCAACACAATAATCACATCTAAAGACAGACTCAACAATATTCAACTCAATAATCACATCTAAAGACAGACTCAACAATATTCAACTCAATAATCACATCTAAAGACAGACTCAACAATATTCAACACAATAATCACATCTAAAGACAGACTCAACAATATTCAACTTAATAATCACATCTAAAGACAGACTCAACAACATTCAACACAATAATCACTTCTAAAGACAGAGACTCAACAATATTCAACTTAATAATCACATCTAAAGACAGACTCAACAATATTCAACTTAATAATCACATCTAAAGACAGACTCAACAATATTCAACTCAATAATCACATCTAAAGACAGAGACTCAACAATATTCAACTCAATAATCACATCTAAAGACAGAGACTCAACAATATTCAACTCAATAATCACATCTAAAGACAGAGACTCAACAATATTCAACACAATAATCACATCTAAAGACAGAGACTCAACAATATTCAACTCAATAATCACATCTAAAGACAGAGACTCAACAATATTCAACTCAATAATCACATCTAAAGACAGACTCAACAATATTCAACTCAATAATCACATCTAAAGACAGAGACTCAACAATATTCAACTCAATAATCACATCTAAAGACAGAGACTCAACAATATTCAACTCAATAATCACATCTAAAGACAGACTCAACAATATTCAACTCAATAATCACATCTAAAGACAGAGACTCAACAATATTCAACTCAATAATCACATCTAAAGACAGAGACTCAACAATATTCAACACAATAATCACATCTAAAGACAGAGACTCAACAATATTCAACTCAATAATCACATCTAAAGACAGAGACTCAACAATATTCAACTCAATAATCACATCTAAAGACAGAGACTCAACAATATTCAACTCAATAATCACATCTAAAGACAGACTCAACAATATTCAACTCAATAATCACATCTAAAGACAGAGACTCAACAATATTCAACTCAATAATCACATCTAAAGACAGAGACTCAACAATATTCAACTCAATAATCACATCTAAAGGCAGAGACTCAACAATATTCAACACAATAATCACATCTAAAGCAAGACTCAACAATATTCAACTTAATAATCACATCTAAAGACAGACTCAACAATATTCAACACAATAATCACATCTAAAGACAGACTCAACAATATTCAACACAATAATCACATCTAAAGACAGACTCAACAATATTCAACTTAATAATCACATCTAAAGACAGACTCAACAATATTCAACTCAATAATCACATCTGAAGGCAGAGACTCAATAATATTCAACTTAATAATCACATCTAAAGACAGACTCAACAATATTCAACTCAATAATCACATCTAAAGACAGACTCAACAATATTCAACTTAATAATCACATCTAAAGACAGACTCAACAATATTCAACTTAATAATCACATTTAAAGACAGACTCAACAATATTCAACTTAATAATCACATCTAAAGACAGACTCAACAATATTCAACACAATAATCACATCTAAAGACAGACTCAACAATATTCAACACAATAATCACATCTTAAGACAGACTCAACAATATTCAACACAATAATCACATCTAAAGACAGACTCAACAATATTCAACTTAATAATCACATTTAAAGACAGACTCAACAATATTCAACACAATAATCACATCTAAAGACAGAGACTCAACAATATTCAACTTAATAATCACATCTAAAGACAGACTCAACAATATTCAACACAATAATCACATCTAAAGACAGAGACTCAACAATATTCAACTCAATAATCACATCTAAAGACAGAGACTCAATATTCAACTCAATAATCACATCTAAAGACAGACTCAACAATATTCAACTCAATAATCACATCTAAAGACAGACTCAACAATATTCAACTCAATAATCACATCTAAAGACAAACTCAACTATATTCAACACAATAATCACATCTAAAGACAGACTCAACAATATTCAACTCAATAATCACATCTAAAGACAGACTCAACAATATTCAACTCAAAAATCACATCTAAAGGCAGAGACTCAACAATATTCAACTTAATAATCACATCTAAAGACAGACTCAACAATATTCAACACAATAATCACATCTAAAGACAGACTCAACAATATTCAACACAATAATCACATCTAAAGACAGACTCAACAATATTCAACTCAATAGTCACATCTAAAAGCAGAGACTCAACAATATTCAACACAATAATCACATCTAAAGACAGACTCAACAATATTCAACTTAATAATCACATCTAAAGACAGACTCAACAATATTCAACACAATAATCACATCTAATGACAGAGACTCAACAATATTCAACTCAATAATCACATCTAAAGACAGACTCAACAATATTCAACACAATAATCACATCTAAAGACAGACTCAACAATATTCAACACAATAATCACATCTAAAGGCAGAGACTCAACAATATTCAACACAATAATCACATCTAAAGACAGACTCAACAATATTCAACACAATAATCACATCTAAAGACAGACTCAACAATATTCAACTCAGTAATCACATCTAAAGGCAGAGACTCAACAATATTCAACACAATAATCACATCTAAAGGCAGAGACTCAACAATATTCAACACAATAATCACATCTAAAGACAGACTCAACAATATTCAACTCAATAATCACATCTAAAGACAGACTCAACAATATTCAACTCAATAATCACATCTAAAGACAGACTCAACAATATTCAACACAATAATCACATCTAAAGACAGACTCAACAATATTCAACTTAATAATCACATCTAAAGACAGACTCAACAACATTCAACACAATAATCACTTCTAAAGACAGAGACTCAACAATATTCAACTTAATAATCACATCTAAAGACAGACTCAACAATATTCAACTTAATAATCACATCTAAAGACAGACTCAACAATATTCAACTCAATAATCACATCTAAAGACAGAGACTCAACAATATTCAACTCAATAATCACATCTAAAGACAGAGACTCAACAATATTCAACTCAATAATCACATCTAAAGACAGAGACTCAACAATATTCAACACAATAATCACATCTAAAGACAGAGACTCAACAATATTCAACTCAATAATCACATCTAAAGACAGAGACTCAACAATATTCAACACAATAATCACATCTAAAGACAGAGACTCAACAATATTCAACTCAATAATCACATCTAAAGACAGACTCAACAATATTCAACTCAATAATCACATCTAAAGACAGAGACTCAACTATATTCAACTCAATAATCACATCTAAAGACAGACTCAACAATATTCAACTCAATAATCACATCTAAAGACAGAGACTCAACAATATTCAACTCAATAATCACATCTAAAGACAGAGACTCAACAATATTCAACACAATAATCACATCTAAAGACAGAGACTCAACAATATTCAACTCAATAATCACATCTAAAGACAGACTCAACAATATTCAACTCAATAATCACATCTAAAGACAGACTCAACAATATTCAACTCAAAAATCACATCTAAAGGCAGAGACTCAACAATATTCAACACAATAATCACATCTAAAGCAAGACTCAACAATATTCAACTTAATAATCACATCTAAAGACAGACTCAACAATATTCAACACAATAATCACATCTAAAGACAGACTCAACAATATTCAACACAATAATCACATCTAAAGACAGACTCAACAATATTCAACTTAATAATCACATCTAAAGACAGACTCAACAATATTCAACTCAATAATCACATCTAAAGGCAGAGACTCAATAATATTCAACTTAATAATCACATCTAAAGACAGACTCAACAATATTCAACTTAATAATCACATCTAAAGACAGACTCAACAATATTCAACTTAATAATCACATCTAAAGACAGACTCAACAATATCTAACAAAATAATCACATCTAAAGACAGACTCAACAATATTCAACACAATAATCACATCTAAAGACAGACTCAACAATATTCAACACAATAATCACATCTAAAGACAGACTCAACAATATTCAACTTAATAATCACATCTAAAGACAGACTCAACAATATTCAACTCAATAATCACATCTAAAGACAGACTCAACAATATTCAACTCAATAATCACATCTAAAGGCAGAGACTCAACAATATTCAACTTAATAATCACATCTAAAGACAGACTCAACAATATTCAACTTAATAATCACATCTAAAGACAGACTCAACAATATTCAACACAATAATCACATCTAAAGACAGACTCAACAATATTCAACACAATAATCACATCTTAAGACAGACTCAACAATATTCAACTTAATAATCACATTTAAAGACAGACTCAACAATATTCAACACAATAATCACATCTAAAGACAGAGACTCAACAATATTCAACTTAATAATCACATCTAAAGACAGACTCAACAATATTCAACACAATAATCACATCTAAAGACAGAGACTCAACAATATTTAACTCAATAATCACATCTAAAGACAGAGACTCAATATTCAACTCAATAATCACATCTAAAGACAGACTCAACAATATTCAACTTAATAATCACATCTAAAGACAGACTCAACAATATCCAACAAAATAATCACATCTAAAGACAGACTCAACAATATTCAACACAATAATCACATCTAAAGACAGACTCAACAATATTCAACACAATAATCACATCTAAAGACAGACTCAACAATATTCAACTTAATAATCACATCTAAAGACAGACTCAACAATATTCAACTCAATAATCACATCTAAAGACAGACTCAACAATATTCAACTCAATAATCACATCTAAAGGCAGAGACTCAACAATATTCAACTTAATAATCACATCTAAAGACAGACTCAACAATATTCAACTTAATAATCACATCTAAAGACAGACTCAACAATATTCAACACAATAATCACATCTAAAGACAGACTCAACAATATTCAACACAATAATCACATCTTAAGACAGACTCAACAATATTCAACTTAATAATCACATTTAAAGACAGACTCAACAATATTCAACACAATAATCACATCTAAAGACAGACTCAACAATATTCAACTTAATATTCACATCTAAAGACAGACTCAACAATATTCAACACAATAATCACATCTAAAGACAGAGACTCAACAATATTTAACTCAATAATCACATCTAAAGACAGAGACTCAATATTCAACTCAATAATCACATCTAAAGACAGACTCAACAATATTCAACTCAATAATCACATCTAAAGACAGACTCAACAATATTCAACTCAATAATCACATCTAAAGACAAACTCAACTATATTCAACACAATAATCACATCTAAAGACAGACTCAACAATATTCAACTTAATAATCACATCTAAAGACAGACTCAACAATATTCAACTCAATAATCACATCTAAAGACAGAGACTCAACAATATTCAACTCAATAATCACATCTAAAGACAGAGACTCAACAATATTCAACTCAATAATCACATCTAAAGACAGAGACTCAACAATATTCAACACAATAATCACATCTAAAGACAGAGACTCAACAATATTCAACTCAATAATCACATCTAAAGACAGAGACTCAACAATATTCAACACAATAATCACATCTAAAGACAGAGACTCAACAATATTCAACTCAATAATCACATCTAAAGACAGAGACTCAACTATATTCAACTCAATAATCACATCTAAAGACAGATTCAACAATATTCAACTCAATAATCACATCTAAAGACAGAGACTCAACAATATTCAACTCAATAATCACATCTAAAGACAGAGACTCAACAATATTCAACACAATAATCACATCTAAAGACAGAGACTCAACAATATTCAACTCAATAATCACATCTAAAGACAGACTCAACAATATTCAACTCAATAATCACATCTAAAGACAGACTCAACAATATTCAACTCAAAAATCACATCTAAAGGCAGAGACTCAACAATATTCAACACAATAATCACATCTAAAGCAAGACTCAACAATATTCAACACAATAATCACATCTAATGACAGACTCAACAATATTCAACTCAATAATCACATCTAAAGACAGACTCAACAATATTCAACACAATAATCACATCTAAAGACAGACTCAACAATATTCAACACAATAATCACATCTAAAGGCAGAGACTCAACAATATTCAACACAATAATCACATCTAAAGACAGACTCAACAATATTCAACACAATAATCACATCTAAAGACAGACTCAACAATATTCAACTCAATAATCACATCTAAAGGCAGAGACTCAACAATATTCAACACAATAATCACATCTAAAGACAGACTCAACAATATTCAACTTAATAATCACATCTAAAGACAGACTCAACAATATTCAACTCAATAATCACATCTAAAGACAGACTCAACAATATTCAACACAATAATCACATCTAAAGACAGACTCAACAATATTCAACTTAATAATCACATCTAAAGACAGACTCAACAATATTCAACACAATAATCACATCTAAAGACAGAGACTCAACAATATTCAACTTAATAATCACATCTAAAGACAGACTCAACAATATTCAACACAATAATCACATCTAAAGACAGAGACTCAACAATATTCAACACAATAATCACATCTAAAGACAGACTCAACAATATTCAACTCAATAATCACATCTAAAGACAGACTCAACAATATTCAACTCAATAATCACATCTAAAGACAGACTCAACAATATTCAACACAATAATCACATCTAAAGACAGACTCAACAATATTCAACACAATAATCACATCTAAAGACAGACTCAACAATATTCAACACAATAATCACATCTAAAGACAGACTCAACAATATTCAACTCAATAATCACATCTAAAGGCAGAGACTCAACAATATTCAACACAATAATCACATCTAAATGCAGAGACTCAACAATATTCAACACAATAATCACATCTAATGACAGACTCAACAATATTCAACTTAATAATCACATCTAAAGACAGACTCAACAATATTCAACTCAATAATCACATCTAAAGACAGACTCAACAATATTCAACACAATAATCACATCTAAAGACAGACTCAACAATATTCAACTTAATAATCACATCTAAAGACAGACTCAACAATATTCAACTTAATAATCACATCTAAAGACAGACTCAACAATATTCAACACAATAATCACATCTAAAGACAGAGACTCAACAATATTCAACTCAATAATCACATCTAAAGACAGACTCAACAATATTCAACTCAATAATCACATCTAAAGACAGACTCAACAATATTCAACTTAATAATCACATCTAAAGACAGACTCAACAATATTCAACACAATAATCACATCTAATGACAGAGACTCAACAATATTCAACTCAATAATCACATCTAAAGACAGACTCAACAATATTCAACACAATAATCACATCTAATGACAGAGACTCAACAATATTCAACTCAATAATCACATCTAAAGACAGACTCAACAATATTCAACTCAATAATCACATCTAAAGACAGAGACTCAACAATATTCAACTCAATAATCACATCTAAAGACAGACTCAACAATATTCAACTCAATAATCACATCTAAAGACAGACTCAACAATATTCAACTCAATAATCACATCTAATGACAGAGACTCAACAATATTCAACACAATAATCACATCTAAAGACAGACTCAACAATATTCAACACAATAATCACATCTAATGACAGAGACTCAACAATATTCAACACAATAATCACATCTAATGACAGAGACTCAACAATATTCAACACAATAATCACATCTAATGACAGAGACTCAACAATATTCAACACAATAATTGAGTACGAACAGAAAGGATTGTGCGACAACTGGCTCTCAGTATGTCGAACTGTTAATAATTATCTTTACATTGTCATCATGACGAGCACAAGCTGCAAATCAAAAAGCATTTATGAAATCACAGAACAATGATTGCAAAGCTTTTGCAGAACTGAAACATTATGCTTTTGTGCATTTTTACCCGCATGGCATTTGCCAGTTCAATCAGAAGCGTTTTAGATGAAGAGAACTGCGACCATGAGCCGGTTATTCTCTATGAGTGCATGTAGAAAAGCTTTATAAATGGCAGACATTGATTTCCCATGAGCCCTTTCTCTGATTGTTCTTTGTCCTCATGAGTGACATGGGTTGAAATCAATATAAAATCTTGGGTTTCTAAAGCAGAAACAAGCTGAACTTCCACTAATGTGGAGGAAAGAAAGGAAATCTTAATTGAATATCTGTGTTCTCGATCAAAACATCTGCGTTTCTGAACCCAATCCTTCGCTGAATGCACTCGCACCGTATGGAAATTCATATCATTTTGAAAGGAAAAATGCTTTTTGAATGGCATAAAGGAGATTAGTGCAGTGAATGGCTGTCCTTCATGTATATAGACATTGGTTTTATGCATGAATATACTGTATGTGAGAGTAAATGTTGATTGTGCACAACAGCCTTGAGCAACTTCTGCTCCATATATACGTACAATAATCAACTGCAGGTTTATCTCCACAAAGTGCCATAAAATACATGATACCAATCACACACATCTGGCAAACTGACAACAGCTGGAAAACCTCCTTGGAAAGCATGAAGTATGTGCATTTGTGTCCTATTTTTCTTTCTTGTTCATATATATATATATACATTTACACACTCTTAAAAGAAAAGGGTCTATATAGATTATTAAAGGGTTTCATCATGGGATCAGTTTATGGATTTAGCTTTAATTAATGAAATGTGTTTTCATTCATTTTTAATTGCAAATTAAACATTGAAGTATTATGCAAACATTTAAAGTCCCCCTGTGGTGTAAATCCAGCTTTTAATGTAGTTTATGTGTCTATGTGGTGTTATTAATATGCTTTAAGACAAACCATGTGTAAGTTCATAAGTCGACAGCATTGCTGAGTATTTCCTCCTTAAAACTGCAGTGAACCAAAGACAGTCTCAAACACACGCTTTGAAATCGCTGGTGTTTCTGACGTCACAAACTACCTTGTAACCAATCAGATCAACGTGTGATCGTCAACCAGTGGATCTCTGAGCTGAGTGAGTGAGTGGAGGCGGGGCTCATTTGCATATTCATAGAACCACGCATACTAAATGAGGCGAGGGTGTCGAGTTACAGTCAAGATATTTTGAGGAATTGAAAAAAAGTTTAAATATGGAATTTTAGTGATCAAAGATGAGTTTTAAGAGACTTTAAAATGTTTCTTCTTGTATAGAACCTTTTCTTATAAGAGTGTATATATACAGTATATAGACACATATATTGAACATATATTTTCCAGGAAGTCACAGTTTCTCCCGTGGAGTGAATAATCACATCGGAGAATGTCAACGTGGCTCGAATCCCAGAGTGGATTCTGTAGTTTGTTTAAGTTTGTTTGGTGACTCTGTGTCATCATGACCTTGTTAAGGAAACGCTGTAAGAAGTTATCTATCAGATGCCATGATATATCCGCTGGTTCCTGTTCAGCGAGGTAATCTAATCTACGGGAAACTGCCTTTACAAACATTTGCTTTTTGGATGTGTTTGATCAGAACGTGTTCTTCCTTAGAAATGCCCACAAAAGAGGAGCGACCGAGGTTCAGTTTCTGAGGTCTTTGACATACAAAATACAGACGAAATTGAATTAGTGTGTTGCGTTGCACACGGGCACTCTGTCAGCTCCAGGTTTAATAACCTTGTTTAACAGCTGGAAGCTTTCAGACTCCTGTGTGTTTGCTTCGTCTCGATGTGAATGAAACTGCATGTTTACGGCGGCTGAGAGCCTCTTGTTCCACTCGCCCTTCACTAAATATAGAGGCATTTATGTGGCATTACTCTCGTTCTGACCACATCAGTCCTGCTTTACAACATTACAGTGTCGCAGTGTTTCTGCCATACAGTTCAGCCTCAGCTCCTCAGCTCCTCAGCTCCTCGGGACTCAAACATACACACTTAATGTGAACCTGTACAGCCTCACATAGTCAGAATCAGTTTACTTTTTAGAAATGGAGCAGTTTATTGAAATTTTAGACAAAATATTTTGGAGGATCATCAGGCTTTTTATGGCTCATATAGTCTGAGAATATGGAGGAAAAACATATGTAATTTGGTGCAGATGCTGATATTTATATCAAATTCTGATGCTTGTAATGTAAATAAACAAGATCTTTAATACAGTGCAGCAGATACTTACAAAAACTGCATATCAATATCAATATCTGCCAATAATGTCTTAGTAATATGATATTTAAATGCTAAGTTTTATGATCAAAGCTGTAAAGCCTCATAATAATGGACTTTTTTTGTTGTTGAGTATCATATTTAATTTTATATCAGGGTTTTATGGCTCATATAGTCTAATATAGTGAGAATATGGAAGAAAAAACAGCTCAAACTGGGCAAAAATATGTAATTTGGTGCAGATGCTGATATTTATATGAAATTCTGATGCTCGTAATGTAAAGTAATGAGATCTTTATAACAGTTTAGCAGATACTTGCATATAAATATCCAAATCTGCCATTAATGTCTTCGTAATATGATATTTAAATGCTTAGTTTTATGATCAAAGCTCTGTAGTTTTAAAACATATAATGCAATGCAATGCAATGATTGAAATAAAAGCCTGATGATCATATTTGATACTTATGATTTTTATTATAAATAATGTATGATGATAATCAAGTAAACCTCAGTTGCTTCAATCCAGTTGAAATATATCTAACAAAATCAAAGTTATTAATAATAATAATAATAATATGTTTATTTTATATAGCGCCTTTCTGAGGACTCAAGGTCGCTTTACAATAATTACAAATACACATAACATAGAAACATGACATATAAACTGTGAAGGATAACATAGTAGAGGTATAGTACATATAGAATCAGAACATTCAGGGGTCAGGGAAACAAATGACAAAAAGATGTGTTTTAATGTGGGTTTTGAAGTCTTGTAGTGATGAGAGATTGTGGATTTGTTGCGGAATTGAATTCCAGAGAGTTGGCGCAGCGGTGCAAAAAGCCCTTCCACCAAATGATGATAGTTTGTGCCGTAGGATTGTCAACAGACCCGGTATCGGATGATCTAAGTGTGCGGACAGGTGTGTATGTATGGATGAGGTCAGAGATATAGTTTGGGGCAAGACCATGGAGAGCTTTGAATGTAATAAGGAGTATCTCTTTTACTGATGGGTATGGGTAACCAATGTAGACTGCGTAAGATGGGAGTAATGTGGGAAGATTTCTTAGTGTAAGTGAGGACTCTGGCGGCAGAGTTCTGGATATATTGAATTTTATTTAAGATGAATTTGGTAGGCCATAGAAAAGAGAATTGCAGTAGTCAAGCCACGAACTGATGAAAGCATGAACTAGAGTCTCATTATTGCGTTTACTTGATTAAATCAGAGCAGATTTGACGCAGAAAGACACGAGCTGAGTTTGGACAGTTACACTAAAATACTTTTACTGGATAAAAGAGTCTAAACTCTCACTCAGACACAGAAGAACTGGAGGAGAGTGTGTTCGACTGGTTCATCAGATCATGTTTATCTTTTAAAAGTCTTTAATTCACGCATATATGATACAGTGGGCTTAGAGTTACTGTACGTGCAGAGTCGGCAGATAAATGTGTGTCTGTGTCTTTAAGAATCTGCTGGATCTTCTGAAGGCTGAGAATAAAAGCAGCAGAAACCATGAACATATGTCTGATTATCTGTGAATGTGTGTTCTCTGAACTCCAGGAATCCTGAGACGAGCAGGTCTGAGAACTGCACATGTATGTCCTCGGCGTTCGGCACACGTGCTGATCCAGAGAGGCTTCCAGAAAGTGCTTTAGCTTCATAACCGAGACTGTAGTGGTCAGCAGAAGCAAACGCAACTCAGCAAGATCTGTGCTGGCTATGAAGTTTAGATTATACTGAGACAGAGGGTTCGCACACTCGCATACGATTAAACCTGTCGACACAAGGCTTCGGGGTCACGGGGTCACGGGGTCAGGAGAAGACCGGATGTTGCCTCGTTTTCCAGGATGAATGTGTTGAAACTGATACGTGTTATATGAGGACACTTTGGGAATACTGTCCTCTTTAATTGTTATTGATTCACACACACAAACATGTCAGCTGAGACGGGGCAAGTCGTCCCACGGGGCGGATAAGGTTTCGGGTCAAACGTCCAGTCGCATAAACTGCCCAGTTCAATAGGAAAACCTACTGGGAATTCTGTCCTCCAAACAAACATATCAATGACCAGTGAAGACAGGGAAACACACTGATGTAGATTTACATTCAGAGGCGAGCGCTGTGATCTCCATTAATGTCGGGATGGGGCATGTTGTCACAGGTTTTATATGCTGTTACTTTATGGCATTAATAAATGATAACTTGTGTATGTTGTGGTGTGTGTGGTGTAGAAGACACTTGAAAAAGACAAAAAATCTAACAAAAATAGTCTTTATTTAAATAAACTACACGTACAGAAGATCGCTGGCCGTTCATTTACACGAATGTTTTGGGGCCTGAAAATGCTATATAGCGTTAAACGACAGAGACAATGACGTCATGTGTGTTACGCGTTCAGTCTAAAGGTGTGTGTGTTTCTTCACAAAGTGAATAATGCAGCGATTTTAAATACAGACACTTTGTAGAAGACGTGTTTTACTGTAAACAGGATTTCATTCTTTAAAAACACTCAGTGTCAGAAAGCAGCAGTTTCACGCTGTGACAACATGCCCCGCTATTACATGAACAGTCATATTAAAATGGATTTAAATAAACTCCCCCTGACAAATTTTTACTCGAATCAAAATGTAATGAACAATGCCTCAATAAACACTTGTTAATTATTATCCCGTTCATTTAAAAACCCATAAACAATACAGAAAGGAATCAATTATTTTTCCCAGAGCAGTGGACATATCTCAGGAATTAATAAAGAACAACCTAAATTTTAAAAGTCATCTATATAGTTTATTGTATAAAGACCAAATGTATACTATGATAAATTATATAAATATAAATAGCATTTTGGAAGGTATTATAGTTTTTACATTTTAAACATTACAGAATATTACTTAAATGAATGTGCTATTCTAGCACAGCAATGATTTATCTTAATCTCATTTATTTATTTTAGGATAAAATATTTATTTTATTAATACCAATCAAATTTAGTTTTAATTTATAATATTATCCTTCCTTTTTTTTTATACCTTTTCTCTTTATTCGTTTTTATTTGTCGGGCTCTCTAGCGCTCCCTTGCGGAGTCAGACTGAAACCCCTGCTTTAAAGTTTCCTTGCGTTTCACACACACACACACACACACACACACACACACACACACACACACACACACACACACACACACACACACACACACACACACACACACACACACACACACACACACACACACACACACACACAGCAGTTTCGTGTGTGACTTTTGGGAATATTATCCAGCTCTGCTGATGATGTGCACGCGCATCTCTCAATGAACTACGCAACTGGATTTAGGAAAAAAAAAATCCAGAGCTACCCACTATATTCCTGGAGACACTGTTATAAATATCAGAAGATTAAACATTTTTATTGCTATGTTTATTTTCATGTACATTTTTATATTTTTTTTATAATTTTATTATTATTAATTTATTTTCATCATAGGCTATAGTGTTATGAATGCTTTGGCAATGTAAAGATTTATTTCACCATGTCAATAAAGCTATTTGAATCTTGAGGAGAGAGAGAGAGAGAGAGAGAGAGAGAGAGAGAGAGAGAGAGAGAGAGAGAGAGAGAGAAAGAGCGAGGGCGCGCGCGCGTGAGTTGCAGTGACGTCACGCTCCTCCGGCGGCGCTCCTAAACTCGGTAACGGCGAACGGACTCGGTTAAACTAGTGCAAACACGCGGACGGGGGTGTAACGGCTCAGACGAACGGGAATAGTCTCGGTGTGTCGCGGAGGAGCACGAGAGGAGCGCGCGGGGCGTTTGCGAGGCTCGCGCGATGGACCGGAGACTTTTAACGGGGTTTCTCTTTTTCGCCGATATTCTTCTGATCTCATCCGGAACACTTCAAGAATCCCAAGGTAAGACCATCGCTTATATCTCCAAAGAGATTCAGAAAGTTCGTCATGCGTAAAACACTCAATCTAACGGATCGAATCAAGTTTGTAAAGTTCCTCCACGGACTCGGGGTTGCCGCTGCCCGTGTCTGATGGCAGACTGAGACGAAACTTTCCAAACGCAGAGTGTGTGTTCAGGAGAAACGAGCTCGTTCCCTCTCAGAGACTCTTTAATCAACAACCGATGGAGACTGGGAAAATCCTTCTTTGTGTTGCGCTTTGGTGTTCAGCTCAAACTGACACAAAGTAACATGTATGACTTGATAACATGGATATATGATTATGTTTTTTGGGATATGTACCATGGTGCCATAGAAATACGAATATGTTGATCCTTTAGTGCCACATATGTATCGCATAAGCTCTCTAAAATATGTTCTGTTCTCAGAAGTGAGCCGTTAGATTCCGTGTGTGTGTGTGTGTGTGTGTGTGTGTGTGTGTGTGTGCCAGCGGTGTTTAACCAGATAACACACTCAAACACAGAGACAGAGACGTGCCTTTCAGATATTTTTATCTTATTTTCAATGCAAAACATTCAAATATTTGATCCAGAACAGCCGCTCGTTCTGCTCAGCTGTTACATTGTTTCATTCGGTGTGTGTGTGTGTGTGTGTGTGTGTGTGTGTCGGATTCTAATGTTGATCTTCATTTGTGTTTCTTCCTGAAGAGCTCGAGATCTGAACACACATCTGTGTGTTTAATGAACAATTCAATGTTTTAAATGCACAATTTACAGACCTCATCTGTGCATTTAATTAATGCACTTTAATTTGTTTTTATGCATGACTTTAGTGTCGCTTTAAGATTATTATGATTTTCACACTTTACCATAGTAGATGTAGATGAGGCTTCGGCTTATGCTTTTGACTGAATTAAACTTTATGTTTCTGCATATTGAAGTAATGTCGTTGTTTGACCTGAAGTGGCTTTAATCTCAGGGAGAAGAATGATTTTTGCAGATTTTTCTGTTCTTGATTCTGAGTGTGTGTGTGTGTGTGTGTGTGTCCTGAAGGGGGCAGCAGTGATCACACATGATCAGAGATTAACTCCAGATTCCCACTATCATACAAATCCCGCAGAAATCCAATAAACGAGACGCTCAGATGCTTGTTGGACACATAATAATTAGTTCTGCTAGTGTCAGGCATCAGGGAATTTTATTTATGGAAAAGTAATGGATATTATAAGTCATTTAATTAGCTACGAAATAATTGTTCATAAAGGTATAGGATCCCTATAGAGGGCAAGTTCAGCTCTAATGCAGTAGAAGTGATTTATTTGAGTGAAATGTGTCATTTCTGAAGCGGATGGAGAGAGAAGGTGTTGTTGATGTTTTATGATGATGTTTTGATTATGATGTTTTGATTATTGTGACTGGTGACGCAGAGGATATCCTGAGCCTCTTCCGTGGATTGAGATTCGCTGCTGGTGTGTGTCTGATTCTCATTGTTCTGTTTAACAAGCTCACATTCATCCCGACGGGAATCACCTGCACCGGACACACGATAACATCTAAATGAACTGCTTTAAAATCTTATTTATACAAACTAAATTAATTTTAAGTAAAAAACAGATGTTTAAAGTAACACTTGCTGGTTATTACTTTTCATTTATTCCTTCCTTTAGTTCCTTTAATTAGTCCAAATCATATTCATGGCTTTTTTTCCAAGACTCATGGGATTTGAAACTAGATCTACGTTTTAATTGAACGAGGCCAGTTATGAACACGAAACAGACATGCATGTTTGAGTAAGTCATGTGAGACCGTTGCCAAGTGTGTGTGTGTGTGTGTGAGTGAGACACACTTCGGCTTCAGGAATTCTCCATAGTTTACCAGCGTCTGCCAAATGTGTTTCTGTGCCGAATGTTGAATTCCAGTGCAGCTCTCAGTGTGTGTCTGCAAACCATTCTGATAAACAACACACACACACACACACACACACACACACACACACACACACACACACACTGTGTGTGTGTGTGTAGGACTGTTGTTTAGCGGTGTGTAAGTTGCTGAGTAAACAGCGCTGTGTAATGAAAGCTCGTTCTCAGATGGGCAACAAACGAGCATAAAAGCGAATGAATCAGCCGCTTCCTCCAGCAGAGACGCACGAGGTGGACAGGTGTGTGTGTGTGTGTGTGTGTGTGTGTGTGTGTGTGTGTGTGTGTGTGTGTGTGTGTGTGTGTGCGTGGTGGACAGGTGTTCTGCCAGCGGCTCGAACCTCACGCTTCACAAACGAGCGATAAACGAGCGCTGGCTGATTACGCCCTGATAATGTGTTCAGTTCAGCGAGGCCTCGTTATAAGCGACTGAAACTCGTTAATTAATCCACAACGGGACGAAGTTTCCCGAGTTCAAAGCCGTGTTTCATTCTCTCGGGTGACGCACCTCAGCGTGTGTTTGACCACAGGCGAAGAGAGAGAGAGAGAGAGAGAGAGAGAGAGAGAGAGTTTGTGTGTGTGTGTGTTTGACCACAGGCAAATATCTCCATTACTGTCAGCCTGTGTGTGTGAGTTTTAATGGGCCTCGTTTGACTCATTAACTCTCAGGCCTGATTCACCTTCACTGCAGCACTTTCACGTTTCCTGACCTAATTATGATCCCGCCGTTGTTTCTTGAAGAGTAGAAGCGCCACACATGTTCCTCTCCACATTAGCATTAGCATTAGTTGTGATGTAAAGTTTACTCCGTTAGCTCCGGGAACCGTGTGTTCGTCTCACACATTCACTGACACTTTTAATTGTTGCCAAGCATCGATGCCCGACGTTAATCCCACAGATTTATTTATGTCGACGCTAAATGGAGGAGGCGTAAATATTTTGAGCGGCACGCGAGAACCGTGTCGTGCCAAATTGTTTTTTTAATGACACTCTTAATTATTTCTCACACGTTGTTTCTGGTGTTTATTGCATGTGTGGATCTCTTTCTCATTGAGCGGTTCATGTTTACTCTTATTCCTCCGCTATAGTGAGTGTGTGAGACAGTGTGTGAGTGAGACAGTGTGTGAGAGTGAATGACTGAGTGTGAGAGAGAGTGAGCGAGTTTGAGAGAGAGTGAATGATGTGAGTGAGTGTGAGAGTGAATGACTGAGTGTGAGGGAGAGAGAGTGAATGAGTGAGTGAGTGTGAGAGTGAATGACTGAGTGTGAGAGAGAGTGAGCGAGTTTGAGAGAGAGTGAATGATGTGAGTGAGTGTGAGAGTGAATGACTGAGTGTGAGGGAGAGAGAGTGAATGAGTGAGTGAGTGTGAGAGTGAATGACTGAGTGTGAGAGAGAGTGAGCGAGTTTGAGAGAGAGTGAATGAGTGAGTGAGTGTGAATGACTGAGTGTGAGAGAGAGTGAGCGAGTTTGAGTGTATGAGTGAATGAGTGTGTGAGTGAATGAGTGAGTGTGTGAGTGAGTGTGTGTGTGTGTAGGACTGTTGGTTAGTGCTGTGTAAGTTGAGTGGTTCATGTTTACTCTGTTGTGTTTGTCAGCAAGAATTAATTTGAACCTTTCACACTAAATGCGATTTACAACTCATTTTATTGACACATTTGTGAGTGGAACCGGATACTGATGGCGTGGTGTAAAGAGGAGAGAATGAAGATCTGCTATAGTTAATATATAATCTTTAGTAGAAAGTAAAAGCTTGTTCCGTTTCTGTCACCAGCGCTCAGCTCACGGTGAACCCAGCTGGTGTGTTATTCTCTTCCTCTTATTCTGACATGAACAACAGCACTGGAGTCCAGTGTACGAGCGCAGCTTTAATTGCATTAATAATCCAATCAGTGAGTGTTGACACTGAGCCGGGAACGCAGGAAATGCCAGAGCAGTTTGAGCCAAAATGGAGGCCTTTTCCATTTTAATAATGGCACATCTTGTTTGGACTCCCGTGCCGCTGCATGAATGCCGTCTCAGTGAAACACGAGGAACCGGTGTGTGTGTGTGTGTGTGTGTTCAGCTCACAGCCTCACATTGTGCATCTGTAATTAGTTTCCACTACAACTTTAGATGAATACAGGAACCAAACGGCTATTTTTAAACCGTGACCAGTGGTCTTAAATATGCATTGTGAAGTAAAGATGCTATCAGTGCCGTCCATTGTTTCTTTGATCATTCAGTGTGTGTCGTTTTTATATCCAGAGACCAATGCAATGATTTTATTTTTGTGATTTAGTTATTCATGCATTAGAGGAATGTGCTGTAATGCTCATTTACAATCAGGCCGCTTAATCTTCATCAGTTCGGTTTGTGGATATCATCAGATAGATTGCACTATTGCACAGATCTAAGGCTGGATTATATCCAGCTTTGTTTGAGTATATACAGCCTCACTAAGCAATATGTGCATTAAAAACAATATTGTTCTGAAACCGGTCTCGAAGTCAAGGTATCAGTATCGGTATTCATATAGAACATTTTTAATGCATACTTGCCCTGTAGTCAATACTCTTATTCCTTAAAACTCATCTTTGATCACCAAAATGACATATTTAAATGTTTTCTCCTTGGAAAAAAAAATTCTTCATGCCTTAAAATATCTTGAATGTAACTCGACACCCTTGCCTCATTTAGTATTCGCGGTTCTATGAATATGCAAATGAGCCCCGCCTCCACTCACTCAGAGATACACTCGTTAACAATCACACGTTGATCTGATTGGTTACATCGTTTCTCTTAAAGCATATAGACACATAAACAACATTAAAAGCTGGATTTTCACCACTTTTAAGTTGCTTTGAATTAAAGTGTCTGCCAAATGTTTAGATGTAAATTAAAGTTGTGATGAAATGGAAGCATCGACATGACTTTCTGTATTGTGACGTACATCAAAACGTACGAAAAAAGAAAAATGTAGGGTGGGACTTGGTTCTGTGCATCGTTGTTGATTGGATGTTGAGATGTGGGCGTGGCTCTCAAACATGTAGGCGGAGCTGAGCTTGCAGGGGCGGAGTTTAAGCAGAATAAGTGATTGGACAGTCCAGTTATGACAAAAACATTTAAAAAAAGGAAAAATCTATTAATGCAAAGGCTTTTTTAGTGCATATAGAAAATAGATATGGAGAATTGTCATTGCATGCTTGATGTGAATAAGCCAATGTTGCGTGTGCTGAGTAAACTAGTGCGTTGTGTTGATAATAAAACAGAAGCATGGTATGATGAATTCAGCTTGTGCAGGATTGGTGTGTGGAATAGAGTTGTAGTGTGTTGATCTGAAGAGCACAGATGCTGCTGATGCAAGCGTTCACTGTGCAGCAGCGCGCCGGAAACATGCTCACCAAAGGGAGATCATTAATAAACATTATGCAAAATATCTATGTAATTTGTAAAATTAATATTGAACCGAAATAAAACTGCAGCATTAGTATTTCTCATTGAAGCTCCGTTTGGAGTAATGCTCACAGCGCTGGGATGTCTTCTTAACCTTGAGTTGAGTGCTTACAGCGACTCCAGGGGCTTCAGAGAAGAAGGCAAAGGGAATATGATATTAAAATCAGCTCAATAACGGCTGAAAGGCAAATGCCTGTAAATATTTAATTGGGCATTATTCAGTTTTTGAGTAAGAATGAGACGGCAGGAGATAAAAAGAAAAAGTTTGGAGCACCAGAGGCATTAATGTGGAGAAACACTCACTGCTTTACTTCTATAGCACTGCCTTTAGAGCGTTATAAACTCTCAAAGTTATAAACTAGTTCTTCAACATTAAAAGAACGTTCCTTCAAAGTTATCAGATCTTATTCACAAAAAATATGATATAGATGAGAAGTTTATCAACTTTTTACTCTTTTAATTCCTGTTTTAATTTTCCTTGCTTTTATTTTATGATTATTTCAATTCCTTTCTGTGTAAAGCACTGTGAGTTTCCATAGTGTATGAAATAAATAAAGTTGCCTTGCATTGTCTTTAATAAAACTTGAGCACAAAAACATTCTTAATACATTTTTCTTGAAACGTTTTTTAAATGTTGCAACTTTCGGAATGTTCAAAAGTAACAATCTCATAATGTTTGATAAATGGAACGTTTCCTCAACGTTCGTATAACCAAGAAAAAACGTTTAAGCATAAAAAAAAAACAACCCTGAACCTTCAGAAGTAACGTTTTTATTTACAGTCAAAGCTAAAAATATTCAGACACTAGATATAATTTTTGATATTTCTACTAGTATGTGCAGGACACTATAGCGTGTGAGTGAGGAGAGCTTAATAAAGTAAACTGTGACATTGATTTCTGTCATATTTTATTACCACTTTCTAAACTATAGTGAATAAACTGAGAAATGTTTGAATTAATTTAGCTTTGACTGTATTTAAATGTTCTTAGCTCATATTTTTGTTGGCTGGATTTGCCCGTTTTGACGGCCGTATCAGTTCTCCTGAATGCTTTTCTTCCTGCACTTGTTCCACGAGCCTGTTTTTGGGTCATTGTCACTGTTCTCCGAGCGGGAAGGATATATGGATTTATGAAGCGCCCCAGGACATGGTCCGCTCCTTAACACCTCATATTTCATCTGCTCTTGATGGATGAAACCCTGTATGTATGTCATTCGTTTTCAAGGAACTGGAGGGGGAATCTCTTGTGGCGTGGGGAAAGTTAAGTGAGGTTAAGAACGCTCTTCAAAATTAGAGCAGCTGAGCTTTTTAGGGGCTAAACGTGTTACCGGGAGAGAGATCTCTTTATGAAAGCGCTCCGAGTTAACCAGACGTCTCCGGCTGTGGTCGTTTCAGGGCTTCTGTGGCTTCTTGTTCGGGTTTGATATGGTTCTTTAAGTCAACATGAAACCGCTTCCGCAACCCATTCTGCTTTCAAAGCGGGATGTATTTTCACGTGAAACACAAGATTTGACTCAAACAATGCAGGGCGGGATCTGATCTTATCCTTCGGGAATTGACTGGATGAAAGTCTGTCATCATTTACTCACCGTCATGTCATCAAACCTTGTTTAACCCTCTGGTGCTCTTTGCATGTCGGTCAAAAAGTATTTTTTTTTTTTTTTTTTGTCAATGAAATGAATGTACTATATTTTAGTTTAATAATGTTTTTTTTTTATTGAATATTTTGTATTTTTGTGGGATTTTTTTTTATACTAAATTATATTTACACTTTATTTATAATTCATTTATTCACTTTTTGAGCATAGACCTGAAAATTAAATTTCCAACTTAAGTGCTTTAAAGCATTCAAGATTTCCGACAGTTTAAGTTGGATCTCTTTTTAAAGATGACACTTGGCAGATTATTGCTGACGTGAAAAAAAAGTTAACTTTTTTAAATAACAGAATTTTACGTATATTGTTATGAAAAATGCACAAAAATTAAATTTTTTAAATGAAATATATATATTTTCAAAATCACGTTTTACTCTAAAACTGCAAGAAAGTGAAAGCCATAAATCTAAACAAGTTGTGTTCCAAACTTGAGGTTGATATCTCAGTAAATGATCTTTCAGTGAGAGTGTGTTCGGCTGCAGTACCAAACGCTTCCACTAGAGGAAACTCGTCTCCATTCATTTCCACTGCGCTCATGTTTGACCGCGAGGAGCACAAGTGGGACTAGTTTTTACAGGCCATTAAACCCGTTCGAGTCCATGATTTTTTTTTTTCACATAGCAAGTGCCAAAATCTTTACCACAATGACTGAAGCGCACCAGAGGAACAACTGTCCTTCTTTCCTCTGTGAAACACAAAAGAAGAATGTTGAGGAATGTTGAGGATCAAACAATTGACTTCCATTTTAAATATGTATCTGATTTAAAACCACATTTGGAAGTGTCTCAGATCACATACGGAAACCCGGATCTCTTTGTGTTTACAACATCGTGTGCAACAAATCCTGATCTGTGTCAGATTTGAGTAAAAGCTTAGATTTTTAGCACCAGTGTAAACGCAGCCTTGGATTGAATGAGGATTTGTTGGACATTGCTCTGCTCTCCTCCCAGTGGAGCAAAGAATTAGTTCTGGTGTTTTTCCCGAAGGATGTCCGTGTTCGTGGAGCGGATCCTCTCTGTCGCAGGACTGTGATGCTTCAGAAGGCTTGTGGAAGAGCCAACAGCATGAAATGAGCCCCTCCACGATGATGAACGAGGCAAAGCTCTGCTGGGGAAATCCAATAGATGCCAAATTAAGCAAATCCCAGTTTAGATCACTGAAGAAAAGAGAATCGTTCTGTGTGGCGCTTCTTGGCGGATCCAGAGGCACTTCTCGCCCAAACCGAGGCGAGAAAAACAAGCGTATCTCACTAAACCCAGGCAACTTTGTTTGGTGAAGTTGAAGACGAGGAGAAGTGCCTCAGGCTACGTCTACGTTAATACAGATACTATATAAATATTAAAACGCTCTCTGTCCACACTAGCGTTTTTTCCAAGAGTTTCTCCTCCACACTGAAACGCTAGATTCCCCTTTACTGCGCATGTGTAAACCCTCACAGAACCCACACAGAACCCTAACAGAACCCTAACAGAACCCTCACAGAACCCTCACAGAACCCACACAGAACCCTAACAGAACCCTAACAGAACCCTCACAGAACCCTCACAGAACCCTAACAGAACCCTCACAGAACCCTAACAGAACCCACACAGAACCCTAACAGAACCCTAACAGAACCCTCACAGAACCCTCACAGAACCCTAACAGAACCCTAACAGAACCCTCACAGAACCCTAACAGAAGCTCACAGAACCCTAACAGAACCCTCACAGAACCCTAACAGAACCCACACAGAACCCTAACAGAACCCTAACAGAACCCTCACAGAACCCTCACAGAACCCTAACAGAACCCTAACAGAACCCTCACAGAACCCTCACAGAAGCTCACTGAGACGATACAGACGAACTATACATAATAAAGTTATCGTGCAATGGATTATTATATTTATCAGAATATCTCCTCATTCACTGATGGTCCAGGTCTCTCTCACTCGTCATCATATGTGTGTCTAAAACACTGCTCTCATGTTTAGCTAATGTGAGTAAACTCTGTCATGTTTGCAGGACTGTGATATGAAGAGTGTGTGAAGAAACATGTTATATCAACAGTGTGAGAGTGAACGGCACATCACAGGCTCAGCACATTAAGAGATGACAGTATGAGTGTGGACGAGGCCTGGTGTCTGGGATCCTGAACAGGGTTTGTGTCGTTCGCATTGCTGTCGGGTGAAGAGGTTTCCCCGAGCGCTGACGAGATGCAGACGATGTGCAGATGAAGCCCACGGGTTCTGCGAGGAGGGTCATTTGGACAGGCGGATCTGATCCGATCCGATGTGAGGAACACGAGCCGGTGGAGCTTCAGAGCCTCAGGCGAGTCCACGGGCCCTGCAGTAACAGGACAGAGCCGAGAGCCTCCTCAGGGGCCTGAACACACACACACCGCACACTGAACACACACTGCACACTGAACACACACACACACACCGCGCACACACACACACATCATGTATTAGGCTGCTGTCACTTTAAGAGCTGCATGGATCCAATATTCTGTTACACATGCATTTACTCTCTGAAGTGTTTACGTTGACTTACGACATAACTGTGTTTACTAGGATACTCCCTATTCTTTGACAGAACTTTGTGTAAATGTATTTGTTCATCCTTACTCCAGTCTTCAGTGTCACATGACCCTTCAGGAATCATCCCGTCTCTACAGTCAGTGTGTGATCGCTCAGTCTGTTCCTCGTCATTATTCTTAATTTACAGTCTTTCACGGCACTCAGATATTCTGCGGTTGTGTAGTCTCTGTTCAGGGCCAAATCACACTCATGTTTACTTTGTTTTTCTGTTGTTTCAGTCCAGTAAGTCAGGTCATCTTCTTGTGTGCTTCTATAATTTGGTTGGGCCGGATTCTGTGGACGAGTGCTGATTCTCTCTCTCTCTCTCTCTCTCTCTCATTTCCTTTATTAAACCGGGGCGGTCGAGTTGTGTTCGTGGAAGGTGACGCCCTTCTCTTGGGTTTAGCCCTAATGTTTCCCAACATGCACCAGTACAGAGTGTTTGTTCTGTGGTTTTCGTCCCATCATGGCTAATTTGCTCTCCTCTCTTGAGAGGGTGGGTATTTTGTAAGGCTTGCCTTAAAACGAATGAATAAGTGGGTCATTGGCTTTTGCTGAATACTGACGGCCTCATCCAAATATTCCAAACTCTCCAACTCCAACACAGAACAGTGTTTACTGCCATAATGTGAAGCAGTGTAGTTGATGTCGAACACCTTCTCCTTTTAGAAGAACTCGCACTGATAAATTGGGAACAATAACAGCTGGAATTATGACTGTAAAACACTGCAAAAAATGCTTTTCTTTCTTAGTATTTTTGTCTTGTTTCCAGTCCAAATATCTAACAATTATTAAATCAAGATGCATTTACTAGACCAGACCTAGATTAGATTAGATTAGAAGAGTGAAAGGCCTTATTTTATTATTGGGGAAATAAATCAAAGTTGTTGCTTTAAAAAAGGCAAAATTATCTGCCAATGCGTTAAGAAAAATAATCTAAATTCAAACAGGAACAATATTATTCTTCTGACCCGATTGGCAGATAATCTTGCTCGTTTTAAGCAACAACTCACTTCATTTTGATTTATTTCCCCAGAAAACAAGACAGAATATCTTACAGCCTTTTGCTACTGTAGTAAATGCCTCTTGATTTAAGAATTTGTAGATATTTAGACTGGAAACAAGACAAAAATACTAAGAAAGGCATTTTTTGCAGTGTACCAGGACAGTGTGTGATTAGCAGTGTAACGTCTGCACATATCCACAGAGAAACTGCAATCTCACGATGCAGCAGTGCAAATAATGAGGGCATATGTTTACCTCTAACTCCGCTCACCATGGGAGATGGATTAAATTGAAGCAGTTTGGTTTGTTGTCAGATTGTTAAGTGTTGCTTTCGAGCGTGAACCGGCCCCGGGCCCCTGCGGAGGGTTTAGTGAACGGGAAGGTTTAATCGAGTCCAGCCACGGGTCTCTCTCAGTCTCGCTTTAGTCACTGGAGGCTCAGTAATAGCGAACAGCGGGACGAAACATCAGCGTCTGCAAACAGAGCTGATCGCACACAAACAAACCATGAGCAGACTCGCACTCCTGCGCTGAGAAACGAGACACCGGGTGATTATAAGACATTCAGATTCAGGAACCGTTGACCTGAACGCCTCGACCTGACCTCAGCGACCCCTGAGAATGTGTGACGGCAGGGAAACACATGAAGGTTTGAGTTGAATCTGTCTTTCGTATGACCCTCATGTCACGATTCGATACATATCACGATACTGAACTCACGATACCATATTATTGCGATACCTATGATAAAAGGTTAACAAAACATGTCCTTTTGATTAAAATACTCAATTTGGTATTACATTGTGTGTGTAAATGAATAGGATTGGACTTGGAGCTGATAAACCCAAAGCACAGGATAATAGAGACACCAGAGTAACAATATTCATGATTTTGAAGCTGAAAATACTGAATTAGTCACTCTGAAGTAAATTTTTCAAATAAGTTACTTTGTTTTGCCATTTATTGTTACGCATTACTTTTCTTTAAAAGTAAGTAAAGCAATTAGTCACTTTTTAAGCGAGTAATGCAATATTGTAACATTACTTAAGTGAGTAACGCAATATTGTAACATTACTTAAGGGAGTAACGCAATATTGTAATGCATTACTTTTATACAAATATAATTAAGTAAAGCAATTAGTCACTTTTTAAGCGAGTAATGCAATATTGTAACGTTATTTAAGCGAGTAACGCAATATTGTAATGCATTACTTTTTTAAAATGTAACTAAGTAAAGCAATTTGTCACTTTTTAAGCGAGTAACACAATATTGTAACATTACTTAAGCGAGTAACGCTATATTGTAACATTACTTAAGCGAGTAAAGCTATATTGTAACATTACTTAAGCGAGTAACGCTATATTGTAACATTACTTAAGCGAGTAACGCTATATTGTAACATTACTTAAGCGAGTAACGCTATATTGTAACATTACTTAAGCGAGTAACGCTATATTGTAACATTACTTAAGCGAGTAACGCTATATTGTAACATTACTTAAGCGAGTAACGCTATATTGTAACATTACATAAGCGAGTAACGCTATATTGTAACATTACTTCAGTGAGTAACGCTATATTGTAACATTACTTAAGCGAGTAACGCTATATTGTAACATTACTTAAGTGAGTAACGCTATATTGTAACATTACTTAAGCGAGTAACGCTATATTGTAACATTACTTAAGTGAGTAACACAATATTGTAATGCGTTACTTTTTTTAAATATTAAGTAAAGCAATTAGTCACTTTTTAAGCGAGTAACGCAATATTGTAACGCATTACTTTTCAAAGTATCTCTCCCCAACACTGCCTGTGATTCTTGCTTTGTTTTTGCTTCTGTATCCATGAGATCAACTTCATGCCACTTCGTGAACAAAGCCTGACTGTAACATCACGGATAGACGTCCTATTATCTCCGCTCTAAAGAACCGGGTTAAGCTGAAAGCTGACGCTTTAATGAAACTGTGACACTGCTAATTGCTGTCAAAGGGAGGACGCGTGTGTTTCTGGCAGTCAGTGTCTGTTCTCGCTGTTCCCAAACCTGAGGAATCCGTTTCCACGGGCCTTGCGCTCGCTCTCCGTCTCTCTGACACTTAAATTGCAAAGAGGGTTGTGTGTGACAGACGCAGAGCTCAACAGATAGTGTTCAAGATGCCACGGCGAGGGACGAACCCTCATCAGAGTTCATTTCCCAGCGACAGGCCTGTGATTATACAGACAGTGGGACATTTAGAGCGTTGTGTTGGTAAGATGTGCGTTTAAGTGTAGTTTTGCTGAGTCTCTATGTGTGTTAGGCCACATGGCACGGATTACTGAACACACAGCTGTTTATCCTCGTGAAAATCACCCGTCAGCACTTTTTACACACAGACCTTCATCCCAGGACGGAATGGGAAGTTAGTCTTTCTAGTAGCTGTAATTATGGGATCAGTATGTGTGAGATTACAGGCAATGACAACAGAGCACAATACTTGTGACCAAAACATAATATATGTGTGTGTACTGTGTTTAATTAGTTTGTATATATAAATACGCACACATGCATGTATATATATATATGTATATATATATATATATATATATATATATATATATATATATATATATATATATATATAAAATGTGTCATTTATATATAAAATATTTATATGTAATATAAATTATGTATAAATATATGCATGCAAATATTTCATGCATGTGTGTGTATTTATATATACAAAATAATTAAACACAGTACACACACATATATTATGTAAACACAAACTTTTATTTTGGATGTGATTAATCGCGATTGCTCTACTGTAAAGATGTGTGTGTGTGTGTACAAAACTCTGGTTCTTTTCACGGCTAACAACGTTCACGGATGGTTTGTTTATCTGTGACACAGTTTGAGCGATACTGAGGCAGATTCGCGGCTCGCGCTCGTGGGACGAGACCTTTGCGAGAGCCGGTGAGCAGGACTTCTGTGGAGCTTCGGGCCGATCGTGACCTTCTCTCTGCAGGAGAGCTGTGGGAATATCACTCCGCCACAACAACACACAGATCCCACATGCCACTGGATCGTGTCTCCATCAGGGGGACGGCGTGTCAGCGCTGACCTTTCACAGACGTGTGTGTGTGTGTGTGTGTGTTTTAGTGGCACGCTGTCAAACCACCTGCTGCGTGTTTCTCCGGGTCCAGAGCTTCTGATCTTTTCAGTGCAGACCCTCAGATCCATCATCTGTGCATGTTTACCCCGGGTTCCCAGCCGGTCGCATGCATATGTGCATATTCTGCCCTTTTACAGTCTTGATGATGTTTCAGGCTCTACTAGAACAGGTTTTCCTGCTTGAATGTTGATTATTCTCCTCATATTCTCCATTGTTGCGGCTCCTCTCTTCCCAGTCTGTCAGTAACGCTCTGTTTACTTCCTGTCTCTATGAAGCCCCTCCTTCTGAAAAGCACACTGTGCTCTGATTGGTCGGCTGGAGCAGTGTGTTGTGATTGGAGCGCTTCGAGTGTGTTTGGGAAATGTCCCGCCCTTTTCCATAACCGCCAGTTTAACACACTACTAACTAACTCAACCAGGCCCCGCCCCTTTATTCTGCGTATGAATTATTATAATGAGGAATATTGTGACGTGTTCGTTCCCGCAAGAAACTCAAGACTACAATGGAGGCGTTTCAGGAGTTCAGGAACACTGACACTGATATAGAGAAGAGCTGGAGCTTCTTCATGATCACACAGCATCATTACACACTAAACACAGATGAAGATGAGGAAACAGCAGAATATGGCCTGTTTAAATCATCATTGTGATTTCCTCTTTAGTTTGACACCTAAACACTGGAGTGTCCCTTTGAATCACAGCTCTGATCTTAATTAGACGAACCTTGAATCCGTTGCTGTTCCCACAGGGATTTCTTTTGATGTATCGCTGAAAGCTCCAATTATTGCATCGGATGCATCGGAAAACCTTCGGTAGAAGTTGCGCCGTGACCTGATTCCTGTGAGCTGGAACACGGCATGGGAAAATAAGCAGGTCAAAACTCTTCTAAACTCATGAAGGCTGGGATATTAAAACACGACACCGGCGTCTCAGCGTTACATCGATCAGGAGTCCTTACCGGGGATGTAGACTTATGGAAAAATAATAATAATAAAATCACAAATACACACAATAACAATGACTACAACTTTAACTAAAATTAGAAGCAAAATGATACAAAATAACACTCAACCGTTATGATTAGAAGCTCAAATATAAACTATAATAGTTTCTCAGTGATACTAAACTATTAAGATTAGGAGTGAAAGCTCAAGACTGGGAGAAACTTCTGGAGTTATTTTCCTCTGAGAGGAAAGTGTGTCCAACCCTGGTCTCGGGAGTCGTGTGTGTGTGTGTGTGTGTGTTTCACATTGAGATTTGTTGCTGAATGCTAAATGAGAAGCTTAGGGCTGTCAAACGCCTGCTACTTCAATTTAAGTTCATTTAGTGTGAGCCGTTAATAATGAATGAACAAGCTGAAGTCAATTGTGCAGGTTCATTTGTCGCCCTATTGATTACAGCGCTCGCATCAGAGAGAGTGTGTGTGTGTGTGTGTGTGTGTGTGAGAGTGTGTGTGTGTGTGTGTGGCCGAACCGGGTGAAGTATGTGTGTGTGACCGAACTGGGTGAAGTGTGTGTGTGTGTGTGTGCGTGTGTGTGGGGCCGAACTGGGTGAAGTGTGAGTGTGTGTGTGTGAGTGTGAGTGTGTGTGTGTGTGTGTGAGTGAGAGTGTGTGTGAGTGAGAGTGTGTGTGTGAGTGAGTGTGTGTGTGTGAGTGAGAGTGTGTGTGTGTGTGTGTGGCCGAACCGGGTGAAGTGTGTGTGTGTGCGTGTGTGTGGGGCCGAACTGGGTGAAGTGTGTGTGAGTGTGTGTGTGTGAGTGTGTGTGTGAGTGAGTGTGTGTGTGTGTGTGAGTGAGTGTGTGTGTGTGAGTGAGAGTGTGTGTGAGTGAGTGTGTGTGTGAGTGAGTGTGTGTGTGTGTGAGTGAGAGTGTGTGTGTGTGTGTGGCCGAACCGGGTGAAGTGTGTGTGTGTGCGTGTGTGTGGGGCCGAACTGGGTGAAGTGTGTGTGAGTGTGTGTGTGAGTGAGTGTGTGTGTGTGAGTGAGTGTGTGTGTGTGAGTGAGAGTGTGTGTGTGAGTGAGTGTGTGTGTGAGTGAGTGTGTGTGTGAGTGAGTGTGTGTGTGTGAGTGAGAGTGTGTGTGTGTGTGTGGCCGAACCGGGTGAAGTGTGTGTGTGTGCGTGTGTGTGGGGCCGAACTGGGTGAAGTGTGTGTGAGTGTGTGTGAGTGTGTGTGTGAGTGAGTGTGAGTGTGTGTGTGTGTGAGTGAGTGTGTGTGTGTGTGTGAGTGTGTGTGTGAGTGAGTGTGTGTGTGTGAGTGAGAGTGTGTGTGTGTGTGTGTGTGTGGCCGAACCGGGTGAAGTGTGTGTGTGTGTGCGTGTGTGTGGGGCCGAACTGGGTGAAGTGTGTGTGTGTGAAAGATTTCCTCATTCGTGTTTCTCCGGGGAAGCATTGCTTCATCTCTCGGGAGTTTTGCTGTCCGTTCCCGTCGGGATCTTGGCTTTGACTCCGCAGCTCTTTTTAATAATAAACCTCAGTGAGGAAACATGCAGTCAGCAGTGTGTGTGTGTGTGTGTGTGTGTGTGTGTGTGTGTGTAGGACTCAGTGTTTCACAGATAATGGTGTTTCACCGCTGTGTGTTACTGCCCTGAAATACTGCTTGTGAGATTCTTCAGCAGGAATTTTCCAGTAAATGTAGGTGTCGCCATGGAGACACTCCTGCTGTTGGGAGTATCATGATATTTTGGGATGAAGATCATGTCCAGTTTGCATTTCAACTTTATATATAGAAAATACAAGGGTTTTAGAGTTTTTGCACATTGTTTTCATTCAAATTCATTTTTAAAATGTTCACTTTACCCCGAAACCATTGTTACTGTGATGTATTATTAAAGTGCCACTATTACGCTTTGTTGGATATTATCTTTCATGAAGTGTGTAATAAAGCTGTTTGTGAATGTAAAATGTCTGCAAAGTTTTAAAGCTCAAAGGGCAGATAAATAAAGTTATTGTTTACTAAAAGAAAGAAGTGATTCTGAACTGAAACGAGTCGTCAATAATTCAGTCTCACTTCCTGTTACAATGTAACAGTGTAACTAATTAGCATAATGCCCGCCTGTGGTCTTGATTGGCTGATCAGCGTCTCTTAGCTCCGCCCTCAAACACTGTAGTGTATCTGAGACTGGGAGAGTTTGGTTTGTGTTGTTCATGTGGAGAAGACGCTGTTTTCTGAGATTGATACGGTAAACCCACGCCATCGTCACTGTTCGTATCACTGTGATCAAGAGCTGAGATTCAGATATGATAATGAGTGTTTGCTTTCTGACCAATCACAGCAGAGCAGCTCTCAGAGAGGCGGAGCTTAGAGACACTGAGAGGAAAGATGCTGCAGTGGAGATTATGAGGACATTACAGTGAATGTGAATCTGTTGTAGGAGACTCAGAGACAACATTAGGAGCCTTTAAAACAGCATGATAGCGCACTTTAAAACAACGCTGAGTGTTACTGCCGTTTGTGAGATTCTTCACGAGGCGTTTTCCAGTAAATGTAGGTGTCGCCATGGAGACACTCCCAGTTTGACCAATTTAAATGCTTTTTGAGCTATTACTGTCAAACCTATTCTATTCACTTTTTTTTTTTTCAGCAATGTAAGAATGTAATCATATTCAGAGTTCTCCAGATCTGATGCAATTCAGATGATGCTATCTGGTCAACTTTAGTGCAAAACGTTCTGATCCATTAGGAAAGGCTGTATGATAATAAACCCTGTTTAAAGCACATGTAGAGTGGAAATGATATGGAAATTCTCTTTTTGAATAATCGTCTGCTATTCATGAGCCGCTGTTTCCCTGCTCCTCGGGCTCCGCTGAAAGCAGGTCAGGATTAGACGCTCTCAGACGGATGCATGCGCATTATCTGAACATTAATATCATCTCGGGAGCCCAGATGGAAGTTTATTGGAAGTGTTTCTGGTTTGGAGATTAAGACGGTGACCCTGCTCTGCTTATCCTCTTAAACATCTCACTCTAATTCTTCTCTTCCATCTTTGCATTTATGATACGTCTTAATCCACAACACTGAGATGATTGACAGGTGGCGGGAGTCTTGGCGTGAGGTCAGGAGGGGATTTCTGTGTCCAGATTTAGGGATGAATCTCATGAAATCTGTCAAGAACATGTCCAGGTCACAGTTCACCCCCAGTTTGCAAGAAATTATAAAAAAATTTTCATGCATTTTACCCCAAAAACATTGTTAAAGTAATGTGAAAAATAAAAAAATATTATTATTATTATTATTATTATAATATGTGTATATATATATATATATATATATATATATATATATATATATATATATATGTATGTAATGTATCATTTATGCATCATGCTAGTCTTTGTTGCATTGCCTTAAATGTATAGGGATTGAATGAATTGTTACAGCATTGTTTAATTTCCATAAATTAATCAAATTTACTTTTGCAATTCTCATCAATACATTCTGTCAAGAGCGTGTCCAGATCATATTTCACCCCCATTTCAATAGAAATATGCAAGAAATGATATTTTTCATAAAGCAAATGAAGCCTGGATGACCATGGTTTTGCATTGTGACAATATTTTTATGGCAAATTTACTTTCCAATTCTCATTATAGTGACGTACAAAAAATATTCATTATTGTAATTTGAAAAATTGGTGTTGATTTCTATTTCAAAAACTTGAAAAATGCACCAAAAAAAGAACAAAAAAGCAAAAATGTGTTTGTGAAAAAAAATAAAAATACAACATATATAATGTACTTTACATAAAACTAGTTTTGATATTAAACATATATTAGTAACACTTTACAATAATGTTCCACATTGACAAAGAAACATTTACTAATACATTATTAAAATCAAAAGTTGTATCTCATAATATTATTTAAAGGTTCTGAACTAACATTAACAGAGATTAATAAATACTGTAACAAATGTATTGCTTATTGTTAGTTAATGATAATTAATGCATTCGGTAATGTTAACTAATGGAGCTTATTGTAAAGTGTTAGCAGTTTTTCTTATGATTTGAGCGTGAAATATGATCTGGACACGCTCTTGACAGAATGTATTGATGAGAATTGCAAAAGTAAATTTGATTAATTATCACTAAATTATGGAAATTAAACAATGCTGTAATAATTCATTCAAATCCCTCTACATTTAAGGCAACGCAACAAAAACCAGCATGATGCATACATGATACATTACATATATTTTATGATGCACCATTATGATAATAAAAATAATATATTTTTAGATAAAGTATAATTTAGGGGTGAAATGTGAGCCTTCAAACACATAAACTTTATGAAAGTGCTGAACTGACTGTGTTTTACAGTGTTTGCTGGCAGGAACGGTGAGATTTGATATGAACTCCTGACATGATCATGTCTGTGAGCAGGACATTAAATATTGAGGATGATGAAGATAAGATGATGATGATGATGATGATGATGATGATGATGATGAAGGTTTGCGATAAGCAGAAGCTCCAGGCGAGTTAAAGCTCGTGTCCTGAGGTGTTCGTCTCTGAGACGCTGACGGATCCGAGAAGACAAGCGTCACCGCTGGGCTCTCGCTGCCATTTACCTCTGACATTTCTATCATCCTCTGTTCCTGTCATCCTCTCATCCTCCTCTCCGTTTCTGTCATCCTCCACTCCGTTCCTGTCATCCTCTCATCCTCCTCTCCGTTTCTATCATCCTCTGTTTCTGTCATCCTCTCATCCTCCTCTCCGTTCCTGTCATCCTCTCATCCTCCACTCCGTTTCTGTCATCCTCCACTCCGTTTCTGTCATCCTCTCATCCTCCTCTCCATTCTTGTCATCCTCTCATCCTCATCTCCGTTTCTCTCATCCTCTCATCCTCCTCTCCGTTCCTGTCATCCTCTCATCCTCCTCTCCGTTTCTGTCATCCTCCACTCTGTTTCTATCATCCTCTCATCCTCCACTCCGTTTCTGTCATCCTCCACTCCATTCCTGTCATCCTCTCATCCTCCTCTCCGTTCATCCTCTCATCCTCCTCTCCGTTTCTATCATCCTCTCATCCTCCTCTCCGTTTCTATCATCCTCTCATCCTCCTCTCCGTTTCTATCATCCTCTCATCCTCCTCTCCGTTTCTATCATCCTCCGTTCCTGTCATCCTCTCATCCTCCTCTCCGTTCCTGTCATCCTCTCATCCTCCACTCCGTTCCTGTCATCCTCTCATCCTCCTCTCCGTTCCTGTCATCCTCTCATCCTCCTCTCCGTTCCTATCATCCTCTCATCCTCCTCTCCGTTTCTATCATCCTCCACTCCATTCCTGTCATCCTCTCATCCTCCTCTCCATTCCTGTCATCCTCTCATCCTCCTCTCCGTTTCTATCATCCTCTCATCCTCCTCTCCGTTTCTATCATCCTCTCATCCTCCTCTCCATTCCTGTCATCCTCTCATCCTCCTCTCCGTTTCTATCATCCTCTCATCCTCCTCTCCGTTTCTATCATCCTCCACTCCATTCCTGTCATCCTCTCATCCTCCTCTCCGTTTCTATCATCCTCTCATCCTCCTCTCCGTTTCTATCATCCTCAGTGTTGGAAACAGGTCATATGTGTGTGGAGACCGTGATGTTCTATGACTGATGATGTGAGCGGAGACGGAGTTCAAAAGAACAGCAGTTACAATGTAACTTTAGAAATGTTTGTACTGTCACTTTTGATCACTTCAGTTCATCCTGTCTATTTGTTTTCAAAAAGCGAAACAATCTCACTGACCCCAAACTTTTAAATGACAACTATTTGCATTCTCCTATGGCCACAAACACAGTGTGATTGGCTCTATGAATCATTAATGCATGATAAACCGTCGTGTCTTCTGGCGTTCAGGTGTGTGTGTGAGTCTCAGCGAAGGTGTGTGTGTAAGGGTGTGTGTGAGTCTCTCAGGTGTGTGTGAGTCTCAGCGAAGGTGTGTGTGTGTGTGAGTCTCTCAGGTGTGTGTGTGTGTGTGTGTGAGTCTCTCAGGTGTGTGTGTGTGTGAGTCTCTCAGGTGTGTGTGTGTGTGTGAGTCTCAGCGAAGGTGTGTGTGTGTGTGTGTGTGAGTCTCTCAGGTGTGTGTGTGTGTGTGTGTGAGTCTCTCAGGTGTGTGTGTGTGTGTGTGTGAGTCTCAGCGAAGGTGTGTGTGTGTGTGTGAGTCTCTCAGGTGTGTGTGTGAGTCTCAGCGAGGGTCGTTTAGCTCTTTACTTCTGCTCTAATAACCAGCATATAGAATCCATAAACACGCGAGCGCAGCGCGAGACCCGATGAAATATTCAGGCGTGGGTTGTAAGTTCTGTTTTGCAGATTTGTCCTCATGAAATATGTAGCGTGTGCGCGCGGATGGGGTTCTGGCGGCTCGTGTCGTAGCGATGATCTCTCGCTGTGCTTTACTCCCTCGGCTCGAGTGTTGTGACCCGGGATGTCGTTCTGCATGTTTCTTCAGGACAAGCGGAGAAGATCTAGTGGACAGTCTGACATTCTGAGGCTTCAGGCGCTAACCTCCTCCAGACAAACACCAGCGAAATGTCAACCGGCCCTTTGAGATCTGAAGAATCCTTCATTCTTCACCTCGTCTTCCTCTAATCCGTCTTTCTCTGCCAAACTCTTGCTTGTTAACAGAGGAAGAGGAAGAAGAGGAGGAGGAGGAGGAGTGAAGCAGAGGCTGTTTAGTTCGTTTCTAATGCAAGCGTCAATATTAGATTAATCGCATCCAAAATAAAGGTTTGTGTTTACATAATATATGTGTGTGTACTGTGTATAATTATTTTGTATATATAAATACTCATATGTGCATATATTTGCATGTGTATATACTGTAAATATATTTATATATAATTTTCTTAGATATATACATGAATGTGTGTGTATTTATATACAAAATAATTATACACAGTACACATATTATGTAATCACAAACTTTTATTTTGGATGTGATTAATCGTTGCCCAGCTCTAATATATATATTTATGAATATATAAAAATACTGTATAATTTTTTTTTTTTTATAGACCTGATTACTTGAAATCAGGAGACCTGCACTTTGAATATTTTTATGCCTATTATTATTAGTAGTATTTGCTATTAATTTCATATGTATTTTTAAGATAATATAGTGAATAAAATAAAATAAAATAATTTCTCTTTCTGTTTTTAGGGTCTAATCCAGAGTAAGTTCATGCACTGTTGGATTTACTCAGAAATTGCTTTTAAATTTCATAAATAATTATAAAGAAATGGCAAGTAACACATTGAATTAAACAAGAAATTTTGTAGTAGTAAAATAATATTTTCTTTTAAACCGTACTTCAATAATGTTTGTATTATTTTACAGTGAATAGTCATTTTTTTAAAAGATAAAATAGTGAATTAAAAATGTCTGTTTTTGCTTTTAGATATTTTTTGGTTTTATTTTCTGGGTCGAACCAAGAGTAAAATCATATTCATATAATTTCGAAATTCAGTTTGAAATAATTTTCACTCAGAAATTTCACAAACAGTCACAAAGAAACAGCGAGTGACATGAAACATGAAACATGAAACTCTATCATTTAAAACTCATTTTTGCAGTGTATTTGTCTTGGTTTTGCTCGTGTGAACAGCACTCATATTTTCTAAATCTGTTTGCATCTTATTATTGTCATATGCGTCCAGCGCCTCGAGCCGAACTGTGAATTATTCATGGCGGCCCGGAGGCCATAAATCAGCCAGGCAAGAGCTAACAAAATTAGCTTCCAATTAGTGTTTGTTTGCGCCGATTATATTCCTCCCTTCACTAATTCCAGAGAGATCGACTCGCTGATCTCACGACGTCTCCTTTGCCCTTCACACACTGCAGGATCAGAGAGGAGAGAGATCAAAGCTCCTCGTTACTCAAACACACTCCAGTCTGAGGGACTGTCGCTGGAAAATCAGCGTTGGAGAAACTTAACCAGCTAGTCACGACTGTTTCCTCATTTGTTCATTTGAACCACATATAGGACTGTCGTTAATGATGCTTCACTCTGAAACATGCGATTCGATAATCACACTAAGCCCAATCATATTGCGATTAATCGTGCAGCTCTGAAGTGCCTCAGGCTACGTCTACATTAATACGGATACTATATAAATATTAAAACGCTCTCCGTCCACACTAGCGTTTTTTCCAAGAGTTTCTCCTCCACACTGAAACGCTAGATTCCCCTTTACTGCGCATGTGTAAACCCTCACAGAACCCTCACAGAACCCTCACAGAACCCTCACAGAAGCTCACAGAACCCTCACAGAACCCTCACAGAAGCTCACAGAACCCTCACAGAACGCTCACAGAACCCTCACAGAACCCTCACAGAACGCTCACAGAACCCTCACAGAACCCTCACAGAAGCTCACAGAACCCTCACAGAACCCTCACAGAACCCTCACAGAACCCTCACAGAACCCTCACAGAAGCTCACAGAACCCTCACAGAACCCTCACAGAAGCTCACAGAACCCTCACAGAACCTCACAGAACCTCACAGAAGCTCACAGAACCCTCACAGAAGCTCACAGAACCCTCACAGAACCCTCACAGAAGCTCACAGAACCCTCACAGAACCCTCACAGAAGCTCACAGAACCCTCACAGAACCCTCACAGAACCTCACAGAACCTCACAGAAGCTCACAGAACCCTCACAGAACCCTCACAGAAGCTCACAGAACCCTCACAGAACCCTCACAGAAGCTCACAGAACCCTCACAGAACCCTCACAGAACCCTCACAGAAGCTCACAGAACCCTCACAGAACCCTCACAGAACCTCACAGAACCTCACAGAAGCTCACAGAACCCTCACAGAACCCTCACAGAAGCTCACAGAACCCTCACAGAAGCTCACAGAACCCTCACAGAACCCTCACAGAACCCTCACAGAACCCTCACAGAACGCTCACTGAACCCTCACAGAACTCTCACAGAACTCTCACAGAACGCTCACAGAACCCTCACAGAACCCTCACAGAACCCTCACAGAACCCTCACAGAAGCTCACAGAAGCTCACAGAACCTCACAGAAGCTCACAGAACCCTCACAGAACCCTCACAGAACGCTCACTGAGACGAGACAGATGAACAATACATAATAAAGTTATTGCACAATGGATTATTATACTGCTCTCATGTTTAGCTAATGTGAGTAAACTCTGTCATGAAGTGTGTGTGATATGAAGTGTGTGTGAAGAAACATGTTATATCAACAGTGTGAGAGTGAACGGCACATCACAGGCTCAATACCGCTATAAACATCAATATCTGTGGGTTCAGTATGCGTCACATGACTAAACTTACGTCATCGCTTTAAACTCCTCAGTTTCTCAGTCCACACTACAACACGGACACTGAGCTTTAAAGTTTATCCACTTTGGAGAGCGTTTTCAAAAAGCTTCGTTTTATTAATAAAACGGCGTCTCAGTGTGAACGGAAGGACAGAACGAGAGGAAAACGAAAGCATGTTAGTGTGGACAAGGCCTGAGCTGTAGTGAGTGAAGTAAACATGAGTGTGTTATAGAGTGTGTGTGTGAGCGCCGGGGACTCGAGCGGCTGGGCTCCGGCTCAGAGAGTGTGTAAAACATGAGTGTGTTATAGAGTGTGTGTGAGCGGCTGGGCTCCGGCTCAGAGAGTGTGTAAAACATGAGTGTGTTATAGAGTGTGTGTGAGCGGCTGGGCTCCGGCTCAGAGAGTGTGTAAAACATGAGTGTGTTATAGAGTCTGTGTGAGCGGCTGGGCTTCGGCTCAGAGAGTGTGTAAAACATGGCCGTGTTATAGAGTGTGTGTGAGCGGCTGGGCTTCGGCTAAGAGAGTGTGTTCTGGGTGGAGTTTTGGCTGCGATTCCTGAACTTTGCTCACAATCAATGTTCCATTTATAGAAATCAATGCGAGGGCAAATGTTGAGGGAGTGAAACACGAGCCTCCAGAAACACGGTGTGTGTTGAGGAGAGAGAGAGGAAACACACACTCAGGGGGAGAGAGAGTGTGTGAAGCTGATCTAGTACCCGCTGTGTGTGTGTGTGAATGGTGGCCTGTAGGGCCTGTGTGTGTGTGTGTGTGTGTGTGTGAATGGTGGCCTGTAGGGCCAGTGTGTGTGTGTGTGTGTGTGTGTGTGAATGGTGGCCTGTAGGGCCGGTGTGTGTGTGTGTGTGTGTGTGTGTGAATGGTGGCCTGTAGGGCTGGTTGAGTCATGTGTCCGTACAGCTGTCCTCTGATTCGCTGTCACTTCTCATCGGTTCCCGCCGCTGGTGTCGTGAGGATCCCAGCGAGTGAGACATCGACACACTTCACTTCACACACTCATAATCTGTGAACTCCTCTATCTATCTATCTATCTATCTATCTATCTATCTATCTATCTGTCTATCTATCTATCGGTCTATCTGTCTATCATTCTATCTATCTATCTGTCTATCGGTCTATCTATCTATCTGTCTATCGGTCTATCTGTCTATCATTCTATCTATCTACCTGTCTATCTATCTATCTGTCTATCATTCTATCTATCTATCTATCTGTCTATCTATCTGTCTATCATTCTATCTATCTATCTATCTATCTATCTGTCTATCGGTCTATCTGTCTATCATTCTATCTATCTACCTGTCTATCTATCTGTCTATCTGTCTATCATTCTATCTATCTATCTGTCTATCGGTCTATCTGTCTATCATTCTATCTATCTACCTGTCTATCTATCTATCTGTCTATCATTCTATCTATCTATCTATCTGTCTATCTATCTGTCTATCATTCTATCTATCTATCTGTCTATCTGTCTATCATTCTATCTATAAACTTTTCTTAACTTTCAAGCAAAACTGAATTCAAGTTCAGAAATAGTAACAGTCACAGAAGTCAATCTTCACTAAATGCATCATTTTAATGTTAGTTTTCCAACACGCGGTGTGTGTGTGTTCAGGTTAGCTCCACTTCCTCAGAGCTCAACAGAAGTCCAGGTTCTGTGTTCTCATGATATATCGTGATCAACAGGATCTACTGGTTATTTCCATCCGATGAATACAAACGCTCTGATCAGCTTCTGTTCTCGGTGCAGATGGTCCAGCGAGATCATCTTTTTCAGTCAAATTTATGCTCTCACTTAAAGATCATCTGGATTTAGGGAAATTTAATCCCGACTCGATGACTCCGACAGCGCTGAGATTTAATCAGAAAACATGCCGTACATATTCATCCGCTCAGACAATCTTAATCGGTTGATCTGTGTGGAGCGAGTGCAGAGTAGCCGAGTCCCTGTGGTCGTAAATCACAGCGCTGGGGTCTGTCCATTACTGATGTTAGAGCGCTACGCTTCCCGCTACCAGCTCCTGGAATTAATTAAGCAGCGTTACACTATGAAACGGTTAATTATTCAGCTCTAACTTTTAATTTCATTAGCTTTGTGTTTATGCAGCACTTTTTTTTCCTTTGTGTGCTTTAGTTTCTGTGGTGGAGGATGACAAATGCTGCGGCCCCCGTTTGTCAAGCCTGGTGTTTTCCGCCTGGCTGCACCAGGCTTTTCCTTTTCCGCTCCGTTTTCCCGGAGCGTATCTTCAGGAAACAGGGAAGAATGTGTAAAGGAGAAGGGAGGGGTGTTGTCCCTGTCCCGAGGGAACGATCCCAGATAATGACCAGAAGTGACCTAACAACCAGCCAGACACTTCCAGCTCCGCTGACTCACTGATCCACAGCAACACACTCTTACTCCACTGGCATGGAGATGCAAATATAATTTTTAATTACGTGTGTGTGTGTGTGTGATTTTAGTTATAGTTTTAGTAATTTGGTTATTTGTCATTTTTATTACTTACTGTTTTTTTTATTATTTTTTTATAAACTTAAGTACATAATTTGTATATATTTTATAATTAATAAGATTATTTTAATAGTACATCCAGTTACACTAAATAAAAATGATAAATGTTGCCTTGGCAGCTAACTGAAATAAAGTAAGTTTTTTTAATTCGTTTTTTTGAATGTCTATATAGTTTTTATTAATTTTCATTTCCGTTTTAGTTATTTTAATACATCAAGTTACACTAAATGAAAATGAGAAATTGGAGATTGCTAAGGTGTCCTGGGTGGTTGCTAGGAGGTTGTCAGGGTGTCCTGGGTGGTTGCTAGGAGGTTGTTAGGATCTGAAGGTGTTCTGTGTGGTTGCTAGGAGGTTGTTAGGGTGTTTTGGGTCATTGATTGGAGGTTGCTAGGGTCTGAAGGTGTTCTGGGTGGTTGATAGGAGGTTGTTAGGGTGTTCTGGGTGGTTGATTGGAGGTTGCTAGGGTCTGAAGGTGTTCTGGGTGGTTGATAGGAGGTTGTTAGGGTGTTCTGGGTCGTTGATTGGAGGTTGCTAGGGTCTGAAGGTGTTCTGGGTGGTTGATAGGAGGTTGTTAGTGTGTTCTGGGTCGTTGATTGGAGGTTGCTAGGGTCTGAAGGTGTTCTGGGTGGTTGATAGGAGGTTGTTAGGGTGTTCTGGGTCGTTGATTGGAGGTTGCTAGGGTCTGAAGGTGTTCTGGGTGGTTGATAGGAGGTTGTTAGTGTGTTCTGGGTCGTTGATTGAAGGTTGCTAGGGTCTGAAGGTGTTCTGGGTGGTTGATAGGAGGTTGTTAGGGTGTTCTGGGTCGTTGATTGGAGGTTGCTAGGGTCTGAAGGTGTTCTGGGTGGTTGATAGGAGGTTGTTAGTGTGTTCTGGGTCGTTGATTGGAGGTTGCTAGGGTCTGAAGGTGTTCTGGGTGGTTGATAGGAGGTTGTTAGTGTGTTCTGGGTCGTTGATTGAAGGTTGCTAGGGTCTGAAGGTGTTCTGGGTGGTTGATAGGAGGTTGTTAGGGTGTTCTGGGTCGTTGATTGGAGGTTGCTAGGGTCTGAAGGTGTTCTGGGTGGTTGATAGGAGGTTGTTAGTGTGTTCTGGGTCGTTGATTGGAGGTTGCTAGGGTCTGAAGGTGTTCTGGGTGGTTGATAGGAGGTTGTTAGGGTGTTCTGGGTCGTTGATTGGAGGTTGCTAGGGTCTGAAGGTGTTCTGGGTGGTTGATAGGAGGTTGTTAGTGTGTTCTGGGTCGTTGATTGGAGGTTGCTAGGGTCTGAAGGTGTTCTGGGTGGTTGATAGGAGGTTGTTAGTGTGTTCTGGGTCGTTGATTGGAGGTTGCTAGGGTCTGAAGGTGTTCTGGGTGGTTGATAGGAGGTTGTTAGTGTGTTCTGGGTGGTTGATTGGAGGTTGCTAGGGTCTGAAGGTGTTCTGGGTGGTTGATAGGAGGTTGTTAGTGTGTTCTGGGTCGTTGATTGGAGGTTGCTAGGGTCTGAAGGTGTTCTGGGTGGTTGATAGGAGGTTGTTAGGGTGTTCTGGGTCGTTGATTGGAGGTTGCTAGGGTCTGAAGGTGTTCTGGGTGGTTGATAGGAGGTTGTTAGTGTGTTCTGGGTCGTTGATTGGAGGTTGCTAGGGTCTGAAGGTGTTCTGGGTGGTTGATAGGAGGTTGTTAGTGTGTTTTGGGTCGTTAATTGGAGGTTGCTAGGGTCTGAAGGTGTTCTGGGTGGTTGATAGGAGGTTGTTAGTGTGTTCTGGGTCGTTGATTGGAGGTTGCTAGGGTCTGAAGGTGTTCTGGGTGGTTGATAGGAGGTTGTTAGTGTGTTCTGGGTCGTTGATTGGAGGTTGCTAGGGTCTGAAGGTGTTTTGGGTGGTTTCTAGTTTTTTACATCTTATTTCAAGTAACAGAATTAGTTTTTCATGATTTTAGTAACTGTAATACTAATAAGAAACATGTTCTTGCTTAGAAGTCGCTCTTTTTCTGCTCACAGAGTTTCTGTTTGAACTCTATTTAATCTCATTACTGTGTAGGAGAAAGAACTGAGATTTTAAATGATCTTGTCAGTGGTATGAGCCCGTCACGAGCCCTGGCTCCGTCAGTGTGTGTGCAGTGGTCTGCCTCTGAGGCTGGTGTGTGTGTGGGGGTGTGTGAAATCTGGCTGGGAAGCTCCGGCCCGTGGAGAGCAGTGTAGAGGAAGGACAGGATGATGTTTGTGGAGTAAATCAGCACTCAGATCCACACACACACACACACACACACACACACACACACACACACATGACCTATCAGCCCTGGGTGTGGTGTGCTCAACTCTTATCGTCTGGATACCGTCAAACACACTGGCGCTGTGGGAAAGATTACAAGATGAGCTAATGGAAGCTCCTGTGAAACTAGATTCTCGAGCTTCTTGCAGTTTAATAACAGCATGCAGGTTTGTAATGAACAAATTGAGTAAAATAAGGGAAGGTTTGAGAAGTGTTCTGTGGAAGTGGGTGTAGTCAGTGAATCAGTGCCGAGTCTATTCTCTGATAAGAATGAGGGCACTTGTATTTGTTTAGCTGTTTTTACAGATAATATCTGTGCATCATCTGTCACAAATCTTGCTCATACAGCCACACAAGAACAAAGTGAAGCTTCAAATCTGCCCGGCAACCCAACAAAGCCTCTATTGTTCATCCAGCGGACGCAGGTTTGAGGAAGAAATGCATTGCATTTCCCTGCAATTTTCTTATTACTGTGCAATCATTTCATTGCGGATGGAGCATCGATCAGTTCCGGCGTTCTCCAGGGCGATCTTCTCCATATTCGAGCAGAGGAACAGAGAGCCTTTCATGACACTCCAGATTAGCATTGAATTTGCAATTCAGTCACACGAGGCCGAAGATGGAGAACTCGAGCCAGTGCAGCGGTTTCTGACTGATCCTCCACGCGTGTACTTTTAAACCATTGCTTTCACACAGAAACACTTGCTGAATTAACACACTGGGTTAAAAACAACCCAAGGGCTGTGTAAGTATAGGACATAACACATGTTGGGTTGTTTATTTCCTCATAAAGATTAAAAATACTTCTGAGAAAGCAATGCATGTCCACAGGAGATACTGTGTTCAGTTCTTAAAGTGGCAGTTCTTCCAGGGTTGATTCATTTTACTATAGTACTAGCTTTTTTTAATTTTCTTTTTTATACTTCATACATGAATTAATGTTTACAGATTCACTTAAATTCTCTAAACATTTAAAAAAATACTCCACACAACCACTGGTTTGCATGATCATATTTTACAGTATAGCATATTTTATATAGTTTTGAATACATATTGCATACATTTAAGTTAGTTTAACAAATATTACAAGTAATAATAACAAATTTAGAAGTAATTTGAGTGTAATGGCCCAGTCTCTGTTGTCCCGTTTCCACTAATGCACTGTATCTCGTGAGCTTGTGTCGTGTTCAGCGGAGGAACTTATAACTTCAGACTCGTAGCCGATATATGCTGCAACTCCATAACCTGTCCATAAACTATCAGTGTACAGTTCTGACAACATATTTTTTACTTTCTAAGTATTTATATTCTGTCTTTTTTAATAAAAGCATAAAATGTAATGCAAGGGATCAGGCGTTTCCATCATGCGAAAAGACAGACGTGACACTCGTGACTCACATTGCGCCCCGTATGTTGCTTTGCATAGAATTAAACGATATACAACACAATAACAAATTTATAGATCAAATAAAATGTACACAAAAACTACCCAAACACTGGGTTGTTACGTCTGACCCAGGATCTGGGTAACACAAAAACTACCCAAACACTGGGTTGTTACGTCTGATCCAGGATCTGGGTTACACAAAAACTACCCAAACACTGGGTTGTTACGTCTGATCCAGGATCTGGGTAACACAAAAACTACCCAAACACTGGGTTGTTACGTCTGACCCAGGATCTGGGTTACACAAAAACTACCCAAACACTGGGTTGTTACGTCTGATCCAGGATCTGGGTAACACAAAAACTACCCAAACACTGGGTTGTTACGTCTGATCCAGGATCTGGGTTACACAAAAACTACCCAAACACTGGGTTGTTACGTCTGACCCAGGATCTGGGTAACACATAAACTACACAAACACTGGGTTTTTACGTCTGATCCAGGATCTGGGTAACACATAAACTACACAAACACTGGGTTGTTACGTCTGATTCAGGATCTGGGTAACACATAAACTACCTAAACACTGGGTTGTTACGTCTGATCCAGGATCTGGGTAACACAAAAACTACCCAAACACTGGGTTGTTACGTCTGACCTAGGATCTGGGTAACACAAAAACTACCCAAACACTGGGTTGTTACGTCTGATCCAGGATCTGGGTAACACAAAAACTACCCAAACACTGGGTTGTTACGTCTGACCCAGGATCTGGGTAACACAAAAACTACCCAAACACTGGGTTGTTACGTCTGATCCAGGATCTGGTAACACAAAAACTACCCAAACACTGGGTTGTTACGTCTGACCCAGGATCTGGGTAACACAAAAACTACCCAAACACTGGGTTGTTACGTCTGACCGAGGATCTGGGTTATACAAAAACTACCCAAACACTGGGTTGTTACGTCTGACCCAGGATCTGGGTTATACAAAAACTACCCAAACACTGGGTTGTTACGTCTGACCCAGGATCTGGGTAACACAAAATCTACCCAAACACTGGGTTGTTACGTCTGATCCAGGATCTGGGTAACACAAAAACTACCCAAACACTGGGTTGTTACGTCTGACCCAGGATCTGGGTAACACAAAAACTACCCAAACACTGGGTTGTTACGTCTGACCCAGGATCTGGGTAACACAAAAACTAGCGAGATCACTGGGTCGTCTTGGAGAAACAGTCGAGATCTGGTTTGTAAAGTGATTTGTGTTGAGGATCTGGAGAACTGATGGTCTCGGGGAGCTTCTGAAGAGCGTGTCCCGCTGAGGCGGATCCTCTCTGGGATGAGTGATATTCTCCAGGCTTTGGCTGGAATTCTCATTATTCTCGTCTTTTAAAACACTTGAATATTTAGGAAAGGTGTTTGTATAGCAGGGTCGTGTGAGGACAGCCAGGGACAGATGCGCTGTGTAAATATTACTACGGTAAACTAAACAGAGCTTGAGACCTGCTGCGCTTGTCCACAGGTTTGCTCGGATAAACAGCGAGTTTAATGCATAAGCAACTTCAGTCTGTTTACAGCCACTGTAAGTTATTCCTGACCGCTAGTGTGGAGCTGTCACAGTCAGACCAACATTTTACTCGGATTCCTTCAACATTCCTCACATTATCACAGTTTATTCGCTATAGTTTAGGAAATGGTAATAAAATATGAGCAGAACTCAGTTGATATTTGACTGGTTTTGTCCGTCCTTCTGTTAGACTGTCTCACACATGAATTATGTTGAATATCTGTCAGCTGTTAAATTTAACTACACAATTAGATAATACCAGTTTAGCTCAACCAATCACCAAGCAATGCTTCATTTTGTTCAGTCTGTGTGTAAAAAGAGCATTAGCAATTAAAGACAAAACACTTCAGCAGAACATGATCAGCTCAAAGTGTCCCAATCATTTTTGGTCTGAAATGTTCACTGGTAGTCACTGTATGAAGAGTGTTTGGGTATAATATGTCACTGTTTACTTTATTTTGCTCTCCTCACTTACATAAATGAACTATAGTGTCCTGCACACACTAGTGAAAAAATCAAACATTCTATCTGGTGTCTGAATAATGTTTTGTTTGACTGTATATCTAAATGAAGTTTTGAATAATTGCTTTCGACATTGAGCACATGAAGATCTTGATTGAGTCTCATTGGATAAAACAGGGTGACTCTAAACTTTACCAATTCATAATTTACACGACAGCTCTTCAGCCATAATAATTATATTTCAGAGAAAACAGCTTCTTTTCCATAAATCCCCATGATAATCCCCCAAATCGCCAAAATGTTGCCGGAAGCTTAAACTCCTGATTGAAGACCGAGACGAGGAACAGAATTCTATTAAATATGCCTGGTAAAAACAGATGGCTACTCAAACGACATAATTTCCTCTCCTCAGAGGATAAACGGGTCACGGGACGTCCTGAGGTCAGACGCTGATGCAGGTTTATAGACGCTGGAGAACAACATTGTTCTGTGTAACGCATTACAAGTACCTTGAGTTACGTAATCAGATTACTGTTTCAAGTAACTAGTAAAGTAACGCATTACTTTTAAAATTTACGACAAAATATCCGAGTTTCTTTTTCAAATAAGTAACTCAAGTTACTTTGTTTTCCCATTTATTGACTGACAGCTCTCCTGTCCTCATGTTGAGACAAATCATGAGTAAATTGATGGTTATTGTAGTTCTAGACTAAATGTGAGCATTTACTCATCTCACTGGCACAAAACAGATTCAATATTCCTCAAAATGAATAAAATCTGTGAAACGCAAAATCAGAATTTGCCTCCAATGATTAAATAGGTTAAGCAAAACAAATGTTTGCATTTTAGTCTCACTTTATTGACCAATGCACTTGCTGATGATTCAGTTAAACTGAAAGGATTGTTTGAGCGGCGCCCTCTACTGTACACGCGTGAATTTGCATTTCCTTCAGCCTTATTATTTAAATTTTGGCCAAAATATAGAACTTAAAATATAGAACATTTGCCTAAAAATAGAACTTTAGAAAAAAACAAAAACAAAAAAAAAACAAGCCCAGCCCAGGTGAAACAAAGTAACACAAAAGCAACGTAACACATTTCTTTTCTTTAAAAGTAACTAAGTAAAGCAATCAATCACTTTTTAAGGGAGTAACGCAATATTGTAACGTATTACTGTTCTAAAAAAGTAACTAAGTAACACAATCAATCACTTTTTAAGGGAGTAACGCAATATTGTAACGTATTACTGTTCTAAAAAAGTAACTAAGTAACACAATCAATCACTTTTTAAGGGAGTAACGCAATATTGTAACGCATTTCTTTTTGTAACGAAGTAACTTCCCCCAACACTGGAGAACAAAACCAGGACGTGAAATAAACATGGGTTTCTGAGAGAGAGTTTACATTAATTCTACAGTGACACTCGTCAGTCTGAAGGATTTCTGTCGGAGTGTGTAACTCTATTTTCTGTCTCCATATTTAGAGAACATGTTTGAAAGGCCCGTAAGACCAAAACTATGCAGAAGCGTGTTGAACTATAATGGACTCGTTCCAAAGACAGCAGAGCTTCAGACCTCCGTGATGATATTCAGATCCACTCTGCATTTAAATATTATGTCAGGGGATTTTTGGAATAGTTCTACTTTACTCCAGAAAAATTCTTTCTATTTTAAGTCAACAGGACTTTTTTTCAGACCGTTTATTTGCTAACGGTCTGTAACTGATAAAGTACCAGATAAAAGTTTGGAATAATTATTTATAATCATATTTTATAGTCTCTTATGCTTTACAAGGTTGTATTTATAATAAAAACAGCAATATTGTAAAATATTATTACAATTTAAAAGACATTTTAAAATGTGATTTATTCTTATGATTCCTGATACATTGATTCTCAGATGAATAGAAAGTTGTTCAAAAGTTTATATTATAAACGTCTTTTACTGTCACTTTTGATAAATTAAATGCATCCTTGATGAATAAAAGTGGGGTTTTTTTAATGAAAGTCTCACTGACCCAAATTTTTGAATGGTATCAACAAAAATATTAACTGTTTTCAACATTGATAATAATCATAAATGTTTCTTGAGCATCAAATCATCATATGATAATGATTTCTGAAGGATCACACTTTACACTTTACTATATATTCACATAGAAAACAGATGATTTACATTGCAATAATATTTCATAATTTATGCATTTTTGATCAAATAAATGCGGACTTTGTGTGCAGAAGAGATTCTTTTGAAGAACTCCAAACTTTTGACCAGAAGTCTATATATATTCGCAAGATGAAAAAAAGTGCTTATATTTTCCATTTAAAGTTTTCATGTAAAATTCCCTGCCTTTAGTTGAGTATATTATAGAGAACACGCAGCTTTTTAAAGCTAATCAGGAATTACAGCAGCAGCCTCAAACAGCCCTAGATGTTTGTCTTGCATAATTAAATGAAATTAAAATGATTAAAAGTAATTAAAATGTTTGTGCTAAATAATTGAGAAAACAATCTCGTTTGAAGCCCCGAAGAACTTTTTTTTTTAATGTGAAAGTTTGTTGTTGAGCCGCTCCTTCAGAACACTAGAAAGCTCATTAGTGCTGTTGTTTACCTTCTTGATTCCGAGATCAAACGGGAAACGCTCCGGTTTCTGGAGCGCCGGCTATTCCACCGAGTCTTTTCTGCCGAGGTTTGGACAAATTGGACCCGTTTGAGGGAGTGTGTATACATATATACATCTATATAGAGACAGAGCGACACGTGTCATAAGACCACCCCCCCACACCGGGGGGGGGGGGGACAACACAACCGTCTCCATTGACTCTGTGTTGTGTGAAGCTGCCTCCTCATCATTTATGACTTATAGCAAAAAACAAAACTATGTCTGAAAGCTGCTGTGTGACCAGGTGTACAGAATACAATCTAAACAGCCCAGAAATACCTTTTTATAAGCTGTCGACCCCTAAAAACCAGTGTTTAAGGACACAGAAGTGGATTTAGGCCAGAACGAATGGGCAAACTGTGGGATCCTGACACTCAGTATCCACTAAAAATACACTAAGTGTGCAGTAAACATTTAGTCACTGGTAAGTCAAATATCCAAATGTCAGTTTTATATATTTCTGTAAGCTAAGCTATTTTTACGTTAGGTCTCAATTGCCTGTATCCACTTTTGTGTCCTTAAACACCCGTTTTTTGTGGATGACAGCTTATAAAAACTTATTTCTGTGTTTTTTTTAGCTTGTTTGCTGTACACCTTGTCACATAGCAGCTTTTAGACATTGTATTGTGTGCCTCCTCGTCAAAAAACAGAGTCAATGGAGATGGTTGTGTACCCCCGTGGGCGTGGCCTAAAAGCGCTCAGTCTCTTAGAAAGGCTTTGCTCCCCCCGGCCCTCGCAGTGGTTCGACCCGACTCGCATGACTCCAGTGGGCGGGGCTTTGATGGAAGGTCTCACTGCCTCAGGTAAGAGGGGGAGATTTGTGTGATTCTTCAGAGGAGAGAAGAGGAAGGTCAGGAAAGATTCGGATCGTTCCTCTCGTTCACTCGGACCCCTCGACTGCCTGAGGCTAATCCAATGAGAACAGGCCAGGAATAAATCATCTCCTGATATCGAGTGAATCAGTCCAGACTAAAATAAACATCCATCATGCCTCTCGCTGGCAGAAGAAAGCGTTGGTGGTTCGTGTCGATTTGTTTGGGCCTGTTTGTTGCAGCGCACGATTGAAAAAAGGCCCCGCGACCTGAAGAGGAACTCGCACTTTACTCAAACTTTTGACTGAGATACACAAGTAGCATTATTTATTTGTTATTAACAATGAAAACATATTTTTAAATGTTTAGTCTAAAAATAAACGTAAAAAAAAACGTAATTTTATATTATTAGAAAAATAAAGTATTTCAAATAGTAACATTTT
>CM038642.1:410000-420000 GCA_021554675.1 Leuciscus idus | reverse complement strand
CGAGCTCTAGAACGAGTCTATGATGGAATCTGGAGATAAAGCAAAATAACTGAGAAAAATTAGAAATATTCCTCAGATATCATTTCCGTAATCTATAGCAAAACATCTCGCATTGATTCGCTCTCAGACAGATTCATTAACAGTCGTTATTACTCCAACACGTGTGTGACGTCATTAACTAACGGTTGAACGACTAATTTGTGACAAATACGGTTTCTGGAAACAGTCGAGACTATAGTTGAGTTCTTCAGCGATGTGTCGTACTATAGTCGTGATCCTGAGTTACAGCGCTGGACAGGAAACTGGGAAACTGTTTTCGGAAAGACTCAGTACAGCATATCTGATGAAACTAACAACTCTTCAGAGATATGAAGGATGCAGATCTACTGTCCTGCGATTGGCAGAAACTGTGTGTGTTCTGTTTAAAGGGTCATGAAACCCCCCTCTTTCAGCTCAAGTCTAGTAAATACATAATATATTATGTAAACACAAACCTTTATTTTGTATGCGATTAATCGTTGCCCAGCTCTAATATATATACATCACTCAGCAGGGCCGTGCACTGACATTTTAAGGGGCAGTGGCCTAAACCAAAAAAAGGGCACTATTTTGTTTTTTTGGGGGGGTTGGCACACTACAAAGTGTGCCAACAACAGACAATTTAGTTATTTGTATTAGATCTGATCGAGAGTACAATCATTTGATTAGACAAGCAGCTAATTCTAAGAACGTGGTTATGTTGTACACAGGGCTGGACTAAAAAAAAAAAAAAAAAAAAATCGGCCCTGGCATTTTGGCCCAGACTGGCCCACTATATGATCATAAACACCACCCATCTTTGCACGCCCTTAAATATATGCATACCAACTCCTATTCCTTAAAACCACTAATGTAATGAGTGAGTATAGGAACGAGTGAGAGTTAACAGATGAAATAAGTAAAAATTTGACATTTATTACAGTGATGAATCCTAAAACAAGCTATAAGCTGCAATGGCATAGCAATACCAGTGTTTCTCACAGGATTTTTGGTAAAACTGTGGTGGGTGGACCTCGGTCCTTCTAGGGGGGTTTGGGGGCATGCCTCCCCGTAAGAAAATTTTGTGCATTTTAATGTTAAATTCATCAATCTGGTGCACTTTGAGAGTTCAAAATTAAAAGCTCCAACCCATATTCAGTGTGCAAATTAAACAAAGAAATATTCAAACCTCTTTTAGTTACAGTGTCTATTTACATTACACCTACTACATAATAATAGTTATAATATTAATCCAATGACAGTAATAGACATATTTTGTAAAACAAATGCACTAAAACAATAAAGGAAACTTTCATAATTAGTTTTGTACCAATTTCTATACTTGAAAGAGATAAGCACATGATCTTTTATTTTGACGCAAACTGCATCAAGCTTTTATTTTGGCGGAAAACATGGTTTACAAACGCCTCTCATTAAAGTTCTAGTGAATTGCAGTAATCGTCAACTATGCAAATGTGGAAATAATCTGTAACTGAGTTATGGGTTCCTACACTCATGACATGGCCTTAGTGTTTTGAAAGTAGTTCTGCTTACCGCAGGCTCTACACTTTCTCATCTCTCTCCTGATCCTCCTCACTATCATCATCATCACAGGAGCTGATGAAGGGCAGAAAACATACACTACCATTCAAAAGTTTGGGGTCAGTAAGATTTTTTATGTTTTTAAAAGAAGTCTCTTCTGCTCGCCAAGGCTGCATTTATTTGATTAAAAATGCAAACAAAAACAGTAATACTCTGAAATATTATTCCAATGTAAATCAGCTGTTTTCTATGTGAATATACAGTAAAGTGTAATTCATTCCTGTGATCAAAGCTGAATTTTCAGCATCATTACTCCAGTCTTCAGTGTCACATGATCCTTCAGAAATCACTCTAATATGATGATTTGATGCTCAAGAAACATTTATGATTATTAGCAATGTTGAAAACAGTTATTTACAGTTTTATTTCAGGATTCTTTGATGAATAGAAAGTTCAAAAGAACAGCATTATCTGAAATCTAAAGCTTTTGTAACATTAAACACGACCGTTCAAAAGTTTGGGGTCACTAAGAATTTTAATTTTATTTTTGGGGGAAAGAAATAAAAGAAATCAATACTTTTATTCATCAAGGATGAGTTAAACTGATCAAAAGTTACAGTAAAGACATTTATAATGTTAGAAAATATTCTATTTTAAATAAATGCTGTTCTTTTGAACTTTCTATTCATCAAAGAATTTTGAAAAAAAATTGTACACAACAGTCTTCAACATTGATAATAATAATGAATGTTTATTGAGCATCAAATCCTCATATTAGAGTGATTTGTGAAGGATCATGTGACACTGAAGACTGGAGTAATGATGCTGAACATTCAGCTTTGATCACAGGAATAAATTACAATTTAAAAATATTAAAATAGAAAACAGTCATTTTAAATTGTCATAATATTTCACAATATTACTGTTTGTTTTTTTATCAAATAAATGCAGCCTTGGTGAGCAGAAGATATTTCTTTTAAAAACATTAAAAAATCTTACTGACCCCAAACTTTTGAACGGTAGTGTATTATTTTGACACATTTTACAGTGTCTGCTTTAAGGGCCTGTTTCTATTTTTTCACGCTGTTTTTCTGCACATTCCTTGCGTTTCTTCTCCATCTTGCTGACTATTCTGACAGATACACACTGACACTGCTGCACGCTCGCTCACTCGTTTAAAGTTGTGATTGGCCCAGCCCAGTGTCAATCAAGAAAAGTACCAATGGGCCGCTGATCTGCGTGTTTCATAGACTGGTCTGTCAGAAGAAAAAAAAAAACCTAACGCTGACTTTTTCTGACCAATGCATTACACCGGCACAAACCCAGCACCGCCAATTAAGCAAAACAAAGCAAAACAAAACTAAACGAATGGGCCACCGATGTACACATTTTATGGGCCGTTAAAAAGAAAAAGAAAAAATAATAATAATAATAAAAATAATGTATGAGTATGAGATGTATCGGCCCAAAAAGCACGTCGGCCCACCGGGAAAGTGCGCGGTATGCCCGATGGCCAGTCCAGCCCTGGTTGTACAAGTTGTTAGCACTAGTAGAAAGAGCCAGAAGCCAGAAGACCAAGAGCAAAACATTACCGACATAAATACAAAAAACAACAAAAACAAATGACTAATTTCGCAGATTCAACCACTGTCTTGCATAGCCCTACCTGTTAATGCGACAGCTTTCGTGAACTGTCGTATACTGTGAGTGATGCTGCGGAGCGAGTGGGAAAACCTGGAGCGGATTAGCGGAATCAGCGGAATGCTTTGAGCGGAGCGGTGGGGGTGGGGAAGAGGGGCACCTCAGTCGATGAGGGCAGAGGGGCAGTGGCTCTAGCCACCGGGCCACCCCCCTGTGCACGGCCCTGTCACTCAGTTATAGGTCGTATATTCAGATGCAAGCTGGATGATTTCTAAATCTATCAGTTTAATAATGGTTGTTAAGACACACACTCACGTGACGCCGGGAAACGAGGCTCTTTGTCACACACTAATACACTTTCCCATTAGACGCAGCGTCCGTGCCGCTCCTCTTAAATCTGAGGCCTAACCGTGCAGATCGTGCAGGAACAGGAGTAATCGTGAGGACGAGGATCATCCCGTAAGGACAGCCAGAAACACACACACACACACACACACGCACACACACACACACACTTTCCCACGAGCAACATTAGCATGCGATGCGATATTGTTTAGTGAGCGGCTCCTGCTGGGTGAAGCGGGTTCTCTCTGCATGAGAGCGATTAGTCAAGCTGACGGTTCTCTCGTGTCTCGACATCAGCGCTGACACACACAGAAACATCAAACCTGTGAACGCCAGAGTTCGGGAGAGACAAGTCCTGAAAAGTACTGGTCCCAGTATTGGTCCTTGTATTGGTCCCCCAGTATTGGTCCCAAAGTATTGGTCTCCTAGTATTGGTCCTAGTATTGGTCCCCCAGTATTGGTCCTAGTATTGGTCCCCCAGTATTGGTCCTAGTATTGGTCCCCCAGTATTGGTCCTAGTATTGGTCCCCCAGTATTGGTCCTAGTATTGGTCCCCCAGTATTGGTCCCCCAGTATTGGTCCCAGTATTGGCCCTAGTATTGGTCCCCCAGTAATGGTCCCCCAGTATTGGTCCCCCAGTATTGGTCCTAGTATTAGTCCCAATATTAGTCCCAGTATTGGTCCTAGTATTGGGCCCAGTATTAGTCCCAGTATTAGTCCCAGTATTAGTCCCAGTATTGATCCCAGTATTGGTCCCAGTATTGGTCCCCCAGTATTGGTCCCCTAGTATTGGTCCCGCAGTATTGGTCCCCTAGTATTGGTCCCCCAGTATTGGTCCCCCAGTATTGGTCCCCCAGTATTGGTGTCCCAGTATTGGTCCTAGTATTAGTCCCAGTATTAGTCCCAGTATTGGTCCTAGTATTGGGCCCAGTATTAGTCCCAGTATTGGGCCCAGTATTAGTCCCAGTATTAGTCCCAGTATTAGTCCCAGTATTGGTCCCAGTATTAGTCCCAGTATTGGTCCCCCAGTATTGGTCCCCCAGTATTGGTCCCCTAGTATTGGTCCCCCAGTATTGGTCCCCCAGTATTGGTCCCAGTATTGGTCCTAGTATTGGTCCCCCAGTATTGGTCCCCCAGTATTGGTCCCCCAGTATTGGTCCTAGTATTAGTCCCAATATTAGTCCCAGTATTGGGCCCAGTATTGGTCCTAGTATTGGGCCCAGTATTAGTCCCAGTATTAGTCCCAGTATTAGTCCCAGTATTAGTCCCAGTATTGGTCCCAGTATTAGTCCCAGTATTGGTCCCCCAGTATTGGTCCCCCAGTATTGGTCCCCTAGTATTGGTCCCGCAGTATTGGTCCCGCAGTATTGGTCCCCTAGTATTGGTCCCCCAGTATTGGTCCCCCAGTATTGGTCCCCCAGTATTGGTCCCCCAGTATTGGTCCTAGTATTAGTCCCAGTATTGGTCCCAGTATTGGTCCTAGTATTGGGCCCAGTATTAGTCCCAGTATTGGGCCCAGTATTGGTCCCAGTATTGGTCCCAGTATTGGTCCCCCAGTATTGGTCCCGCAGTATTGGTCCCGCAGTATTGGTCCCGCAGTATTGGTCCCCCAGTATTGGTCCCCCAGTATTGGTGTCCCAGTATTGGTGTTCCAGTATTGGTCCCAGTAAATCGATTGAATTCAGTTGATTGGAAAAGCTTTGGCAATACATTGAAACAATTGTCATACCAATAAAGTATGTTTGAATTGAATTGGTCCCAGTATAGCTCATAAGCCCCGCCCTCTCCATGTATGGGACGCGATGGAAACTAAACAATCAAATTACACTTCAAATACATTTTTGCCAAAGATGTTTTCTGTCATTTTAGGTCGTTATTATTGCGCTGATGTAAGTTTAAGTGTTTGTTTTTTTTATAAGTTTGGTCTTAGTTATTTGATGCTATAAAAACAGGAATGTGACGTCATGATTGACAGCTGTGATTGACAGCTTCTCTGAGTGAAGTATCTCTGAGGCACCAATGGACTTTTTGGGGGATTTCCGGCAGGAGATTGGAGCTTCAACTTTAATTTCTACATGTCCATAACTGTATATTTCACACAGTAAACTTTGTAGTAACCGTGTGTGTGTGTGTGTGTGTGATATCGTGTCGTATCACTTCTCGTTCACTACTGTACAGAATCAGGTCCCAAATCAGCGCAAAATGTCAGCGCCATTTCCTGACTTTGGTGGCTTCTCTGTTCTCCAGTGGAAGAGAGTGAGTGTGTGTCGTCCATCTTTTCTCCCAGTCTGTGTGTTCGGTGAGCGTGACGGTCCGCACAGGGTTCGGCTGGCAATCAATATGTGAAGCTCATAAAAGCGTGACAGTCGGTCTGCTATAGTTCACCCTCCACACTCTATGACAGCTCTTATCTATTTAATTCTATTGCTCTTGCAGGGAGGTCGAGGCTTCTGGGAAATATGGTCTCGGGATTGAACGCTCTCCGTCAGGATAGATGGCGGCAGGTGCGAATGCGCCGTGACTTTCTCTCGGTTCTCATTAGCGTCTGGATAATAGCATTACCCTCGCGGACACATCAGAGATCAGGAACACGAGAAACTGTGTCACTCGCTGCCCTGCTTTCAGACGGGAATCTCAGGACTGCAGTCTGGGGGATCTGGGAATGTTGCTCCCCAAAGACCAAAGACCAAATCTGTTGTGTGCAGAGAAATTAATTTAATAAATGTTACATTTATAAAAAAAAAAACTAATTAAATAAATGCATTTCATTATGAGGTTAGTATTTTTGTACAATCTTAATTAATAAAATGTGATATAGTATAAGTAAATTATAAATAAATAAATATAATTTTTTCTTTAAATTATTTATTATTATAAATTATAAATAAATAAATAGTGTTTTGTTTTTGTAGTCTGTAATTTTAATATTAATTTAATTAATACAATTTAATTTGTTATACATTATAAATGTATAAATAAATATTATATATATTTATCTATCAATGATATATATTTTATTTTCATTTTTTATTTTCATTTTATAATTATAAATAAAGTATTTTCATTATTATTATTTTCATAAAGTTTGTAATTTTCATTGTTAGTCAAATTTTCATTGTTATAAATTACAAATATAAATGATTAATTGAATTAATACATATAAATTATTTTGTATCACTTATGTATTTTTTATTTTATTATAAATCAAATATTTTATTATGATTGATTTTTGTATAACTTTTAATTTTTTGTTAGTTTGATTAGTTAATTTTATTTATTATTATTATTATAAATGAATAAATAAATAAATGCATTTATAAACAAATAAATAATATCATTGATTTATTAATACATTTTTATTAATACGTGGATATATAAATATATATACTGCCTGCAGTTTGTTGATTAATAAAATTGATTTTAATAGTATTTTTTTGCATGACAAAATATATATAAGATATATGAGTTTGATGTGATATGTGAGATGTGTTCTGCATTAGTGTAGAGATGTTTCTGGTGTCATGTGACGTCCGTGTCGTCCAGTACCAGGCGTTCCTCACGGCTCGGCTAACACACACACACACACACGTATAGCTCCATAAATCTTCAGCCGCTCCGGTCATGTGTGTGATATCACACACTCATTCGCAGACTGTTGACCTCCGGTCTCTGATGCAGTTTGACCTTCAGACCGACCGTCAATCAACTACACAACATCCCGGAGACACAAGCTTATTAATAATTCTGAAAATGGCTTAAAGTTGCTATGAGTGGGTCTCCTTCACATCACTGATCTGTTGTGCACTATCTTGTTCTGGATGATCTTTATGGTGATTCTGACCTCTGACCTCTTCAGCTTTGCTGCTGTCCGTGTCGTTTTGACGATTCTTCCATGTAAAGTATCCCAGTATCAAGAGACGGTTCAATCAGGCCTGGAGGATTTGCTTGAGTTTCAGCTTTTATCTGCAGGAATCTCAGTCTTAAAATGTCCTAATGTAATTCTCCTGGTCATGTGCTTTAGATCCTGGACTTCTCCCAGCTGAATCATTCCCACTAGAGTTCTGACTTCTGATTGGCTCTTCACTAGCACACCCACCGCCTCATATTCTGTATGATTATGATAAATAACTGGTGCCAGAGACAGAGAAACCGCTGCCGTTTTTCCACTTTGCTCATGTTTCTGCTGTCTGAGGCACTGAACGTGTGTTTAAAGAAAAGACTTGCAGTGTCAAAGCCAGACATGGGATTATGGATGTGTGGAACAAATATGGAATTATTAAATACAGTCTTTTACTGCAAACCTCACAATTAACCGTTCCAAAATTTTGCTTCTTACAGTTTTGTGTGAAAATGAAAATTGAGTGTTTAGTGTTTAGCATCAATGAATGCATCAAAATACTGCATGAATGTATATAGAATTATTTGACATTAAAGGGGAAATATCATGAAAATCTGAGTTTCTCCGTGTGTCAGTGCTATAATCAGTGCTTCTACCGACACAGAAAACGTGTTTTACAAGCCTTTCTCTGCAAGCATGTCAAACAATATTCCGATCAGAATATTCCCGGCCCTTAATCTGCACGTTTACACACACCAGCCGACATTTGGTTCCACACACGACAACAGAGACCAGTTCTAACGCAATGATAAAGATCCAGCAAAGCCTGAAACTGTTCTGTGGTTGAGCACAGACGAGCACTGAACACTATTGACCAGAACATGTCACCGCTGTCTTATAAACACCTCAGGAACTGTGGACACTTGTGGAGAAGTTAAACATGATGATGAGATGATCAATGTAACTCCACAACAACTACAGAAATGTCTCCACTAACATTCAGAAACTCTTCCTGAGTCTCTCCGTAAGGCTGCACTCGCTACTGGTTATTCTGGGATTCTGGATGAGTGAGATTGGAGTGTTTTGTTATTGCTGGAGTTTCTGAAGCTCGTGTAAAGACTCCGCCCTCTTCTGAACGGAGGCGGAGCTAAAGCTCATTTGCATTTAAAGGGACACACACAAAATCTGGATGAAGCTATCGTCTATTGTCTATTATAAGCTATTGACGGCGTATATGAAGCTAGGATTCTGGATGAGGGAGATTGGTGTGTTATTGTGGGAGTTTCTGAAGCTGAGATTTTGAAGCTGAGTGGATTTTGTACCCTGGAAATCCAGAGTTCTCGCAATTTGAATTTGCTCAGCGAGTTACTCTGGCATTGAGTAATGATGCTCATTAACTATGCCCTTGTAGCCGAGCTGCACCAATCACATCGGTGTATCTGATATAGGCGGGCCAGAGGCGAGCTAAACGGATGCAGTGATTGGTCGTGGTGTTATCCAGTTGTGTGCAGTGAGATTTTCAAATGCGTGCTTGGTGCCGCCCCACGAGCTGGGCGAGTTTCATTACTCGATGCCAGACCATTAATCTTTCAGATTTGGGTCTGGATTTCCAGGCTAGGGACTTTGAGCTTAAATTTCAAGTTCGAAAGGGGCGTAATGTGTCACCTTTAACAAAATTCACTTTAATAAAAATAGTATTATTGTATTGTATTTTGTTTTGTTATTATATTGCACATGCAATTTTTCCTGTAGTAAACATTACTCCAGCTATGATTGGTTCACAGCAACAGGTTGTTGACATTAAGAACAGCGTGTGAAAGCTGATGATTGGTGTGTGAGACGCGAGCAGGACTGTTCGTCACACTGACCCGGACACACGTTAGCGTCAGTGAATATTAGCGCTGAGACCTGCTATACGAGCACTAAACCTCCGCGGGCAGTTCAGAGCTTCATGCGCTTATTAATATTTCAAATACGCAGCGTTATCAGGGCAAACACAGCTGCTCCCAAATAAATAAAGCCCAGGATACAGTTCATCAGTCTGACACGCCGGCGCTTTCATGTGTCTCGCGTGATAAAGACGCCGCATAGCCACGCTCCGTCAGCGACCTTTACCAGCCGGCAGCGGGCGAGTGAAACCCAGCCGTGGCCGAGAGAGAGGAGAGAGACCCAGAGAGAGAGAGAGAGAGAGAGGAGAGAGAGAGAGAGAGAGGAGAGAGACCCAGAGAGAGAGAGAGAGAGAGAGAGAGAGAGACCCACGTGTGTGTGTGAGTGTGTTAGTGCGTGTGTGTGTATGAGACATGCGTGTGTGTGTTTGAGGTTTGCAGAGACATGCTTGAAGAGAGAGTGAGACCCGCATTGACTGAGGAGCGAGAGAAAAATTATACAAAATTTTAAATACTTTGCCCCAACTTCATAAGATTAAACAATAAAACACAACTTCAGCATTTATTAGGTGAAAAAAGAGATTGTATCCAACTAGAGTCTGTAGAGCCGCTGTAATCCTAGAACGCCGTAGTGTAGTATTGATAGAAAATCACTTCATCAGGAGCAACAACATGATGTTCAGCCAAAACCTGCCGTTTGGGAGTGTGTGGGAAAACAAGCCAGGAGAGA
>CM038642.1:397500-407500 GCA_021554675.1 Leuciscus idus | reverse complement strand
GTTAAATGCGTCGTTGCCCGGTTAAATGCGTCGTTGCCAGGTTAAATGCGTCGTTGCCAGGTTAAATGCGTCGTTGCCCGTTTAAATGCGTCGTTGCCAGGTTAAATGCGTCGTTGCCCGTTTAAATGCGTCGTTGTCAGGTTAAATGCGTCGTTGCCCGTTTAAATGCGTCGTTGCCCGTTTAAATGCGTCGTTGCCCGTTTAAATGCGTCGTTGCCCTGGTTAAATGCGTCGTTGCCCGGTTAAATGCTTCGTTGCCCAGTTAAATGCGTCGTTGCCCGGTTAAATGCTTCGTTGCCCGGTTAAATGCGTCGTTGCCCGGTTAAATGCTTCGTTGCCCGGTTAAATGCGTTGTGATCCCGGTTAAATGCTTCGTTGCCCGGTTAAATGCGTCGTTCCTCGTGATCCCGTATAAATGCGTCGTTCCTCGTGATCCTGTATAAATGCGTCGTTCCTCGTGATCCCGGTTAAATGCGTCGTTCCTCGTGATCCCGGTTAAATGCGTCGTTCCTCGTGATCCCAGTTAAATGTGTGAAATGCGTCGTTCCTCGTGATCCCGGTTAAATGTGTTGTTCCTCGTGATCCCGGTTAAATGCGTCGTTCCTCGTGATCCCGGTTAAATGCGTCGTTCCTCGTGATCCCAGTTAAATGCGTGAAATGCGTCGTTCCTCGTGATCCCGGTTAAATGCGTCGTTCCTCGTGATCCTGGTTAAATGCGTCGTTCCTCGTGATTCCGGTTACATGCGTGAAATGCGTCGTTCCTCGTGATCCCGGTTAAATGCGTTGTTCTTCGTGATCCCGGTTAAATGCGTCGTTCCTCGTGATTCCGGTTACATGCGTGAAATGCGTCGTTCCTCTTGATCCCGTTTAAATGCGTTGTTCCTCGTGATCCCGGTTAAATGCGTCGTTCCTTGTGATCCCGGTTAAATGCGTCACTCCCCGTGATCCCGGGACAATGCGTGTGATTCTGGGTTTGTGTGTCTCTGAATGGTTCAGTTTCCCGGCTCTGGAGAATTATGGCCAGCGGGAACGCTCTCGACATGAGTGTAATGAAACTCACACACACACGGCGCTATTTCATCCCGTTCACCCTGTTACCCGCGTATTAATTAAATATCCATTTATGGCGCTGTATCAATTTATGGCTCGTATCTGCTGTCGCGAACCAGACCCTCTACACCTGAAACAGGCTCTGACTCACATCATGTGTTTATGGGTCTCAGCGTGAGATGCTGTTTGCAGGATTGATGAGAACAGAATGAAGCTAAAGGAGCGTGGAGTCGAAGCAGTGCATGCTGGGATTGATGAGAGCAGAATGAAGCTAAAGGAGCGTGGAGTCGAAGCAGTGCATGCTGGGACGACCCGTTGAGAGCTGATTTGTTGCAGGGTCACGTAGCTTGTAAATCGTCCTCTGTCAGAGAGACTCGTGTTCCTGCACCGGTTATAAAACTCAGACTCCACAGACACACACATCTTCTGCTGGGTCCAGCTCGGCTCATAAAGGGGGTTGAATGGGATTTTATTGAATTTGAAAGAGGTAATGGCATTCTGGGACGTGTTTTTTCACACCATTATGTATGATCATATAAATAAATATAAATAAATACAGTACAAATTCAGGAAAGTAATTAAAGCAATTAAAAGGCATTCTTAATCAAATACTACATGGCACACAACCCCTGGGTAACGCCCACTTCTCACCATCCAATCATGTGCTGAGGGTTATCATCAAGCCCCGCCCTCGACTTGTCCTGTAATAATATCCTGTGTGTGATTGTGAACAGCAGCTTATACTGTAATACTGATGTTCTGATGATCATATGAGTGACAGCGAGGGTTTTTCACCCTTTTCTCTTGTTGAGGGCGAACATCTCAAGGCAATTATTTCTAATCGCTTTGAAGAGTCTGATTGTTTTAGTAATAATAACTGTATCCGTACGGAGAGGCTTTTATCCGCTGGTACTAATGAGGTGTCGTTACAGCCGGACCCGACACACACACACACACACACACACACACACACACACACACTCAGAGTTCAGATAGTTGAAAGAGAGACGGACTCCTGCTCCAGAATCCACAGACTCAAACTTCAGTGGTTTAAAAAACATCTCATTATCAGTGGCTGAAATCCAACAAATCAAAGAGCGAAAGGAGGCGAACTTCTCTTTATTTATTCACTCTGTGTTTTTCTGCGTGTCCGAAAGCTTCTGAAAGCGCCAGAATGATCCACTTAGTCCCGGAGAGAGGAGACGCCCACGGGAATCAGATCAGAGGAACGCTTCGAAGGTTAGAATAAGAGTTTCTCCTCTTCTGATGGTCCAGAAGGTCAGAGGTCACTGTGTGACCCTTTTAGAGAATTACTTTCTTTATTCACTTTACCAGGAGACGTTTGTAGGACAGAGTCTGTGTCGTCTGAGCCTTCAGCTGAACCTGTTCAAAAGTCAGTCTCTTCTACTCACCAATGGTGCATTTATTTGATCAAAAATACTGTAAAAAAAGTGATATATTATTGCAATGTAAATCATCTGTTTTCTATGTGAATATATAGAAAAGTGTAATTTATTCCTGTGATCAAAGCTGAATTTTCAGCATCATTACTCCAGTCTTAGTCACAGTTTCCACAGAAATCTGAAGCAGCACAACTGTTTTCAACACTGATAATAATCATAAATATTTCTTGATCATCAAATCTTCATATTAGAGTGATTTGTGAAGGATCATGTGACACTGAAGACTGGAGTAATGATGCTGAAAATTCAGCTTTGATCACAGGAATAAATTACACTTTACTATATATTCACATAGAAAACAAGCTGATTTACATTATAATAATATTTCATAAATTTTACTGTATTTTTGATCAAATGAAAGCAGCTTTGCTGAGTAGAAGAGACTTTAAAAAACATTTAAAAAGCGTAATTGTGATTTTTCCAAACTTTTGACCAGCTGTATTTAAAAATCCACACTGAATCTTCTAGAACTCAGAACTTCCTCAGAATTTCCTGAAACGAAACAGCAGATGTGATTCTTCTGAAGAATCCCAGCGTTAGAAACAAGAAGCTCAAGATCCCTGATCATGAAAATCTAAATTATGAAAGTGGAGAGAGTGGATGATGTGACCCATTTAACAGCCATGTTCATTATGAACAGATGAAGATGTGTCTGATCTCCCGCAGCGTGAGCAGGTTTTCCCAGCGATTCAATGGCGGATCAATCGGAAGATGAAGATGTTGAGGTTGAAGAGGATGAAGATGTTGAGGATGAAGATGTTGAGGATGAAGATGTTGAGGTTGAAGATGTTGAGGTTGAAGAGGATGAAGATGTTGAGGTTGAAGATGTTGAGGAGGTTGAAGATGTTGAAGAGGTTGAAGATGTTGAAGAGGTTGAAGATGTTGAAGAGGTTGAGGTTGAAGATGTTGAGGATGTTGAAGAGGTTGAGATTGAAGATGTTGAGGATGTTGAAGATGTTGAGGTTGAAGAGGATGAAGATGTTGAGGATGAAGATGTTGAGGATGAAGATGTTGAGGTTGAAGAGGTTGAAGATGTTGAAGAGGTTGAGGTTGAAGATGTTGAGGATGTTGAAGAGGTTGAGATTGAAGATGTTGAGGATGTTGAAGATGTTGAGGTTGAAGAGGATGAAGATGTTGAGGATGAAGATGTTGAGGTTGAAGAGGTTGAGGAGGTTGAAGATGTTGAAGATGTTGAAGAGGTTGAAGAGGTTGAAGATGTTGAAGAGGTTGAAGATATTGAGGTTGAAGAGGTTGAGGTTGAAGATGTTGAAGATGTTGAAGAGGTTGAAGATGTTGAGGAGGTTGAAGATGTTGAAGAGGTTGAAGAGGTTGAGGTTGAAGATGTTGAGGATGTTGAAGAGGTTGAGATTGAAGATGTTGAGGATGTTGAAGATGTTGAGGTTGAAGAGGATGAAGATGTTGAGGTTGAAGAGGTTGAGGAGGTTGAAGATGTTGAAGAGGTTGAGGTTGAAGATGTTGAGGATGTTGAAGAGGTTGAGATTGAAGATGTTGAGGTTGAAGAGGATGAAGATGTTGAGGATGAAGATGTTGAGGTTGAAGAGGTTGAGGTTGAAGAGGTTGAAGATGTTGAGGTTGAAGAGGATGAAGAGGTTGAGGTTGAAGATGTTGAGGAGGTTGAGGTTGAAGATGTTGAGGATGTTGAAGATGTTGAGGTTGAAGAGGTTGAGGATGTTGAAGATGTTGAGGTTGAAGAGGATGAAGAGGTGGAGGTTGAAGAGGTGGAGGTTGAAGAGGTGGAGGTTGAAGAGGTTGAAGAGGTGGAGGTTGAAGAGGTGGAGGTTGAAGAGGTGGATGTTGAAGATGTTGAGGTTGAAGAGGATGAAGAGGTGGAGGTTGAAGATGTTGAGGTTGAAGAGGTTGAGGTTGAAGAGGTTGAGGTTGAAGAGGTTGAGGTTGAAGATGTTGAAGATGTTGATGTGCACCTGGACACGGACACACACGTCGGGGAATGAAATCGCTGAAAGAAAGAAATAAAGGCCGGACCTGCAGGAGATTGACTCGCACACAAACTGCCTTGATGAGCTATTCATGCACAAAAGACTAAATTGCACCTATTTTTCTTGGTAAGTGGCAAAGGAACAGTAAAATACTAGAATTATGTTGTTTCTCAGGACATTTTCATCAGTCACTTTATCTTGATGATTTTCTCTCATTGTTGGTGAGGTGTGTGTGTGTAGAGCGTCTCGTAGAGTGATGTCGTTTCGTCTGCACTGATTAGCAGTGAACGCTCGCGCACGTCTTCAGCCTTAAACGACCCGATGGCTCACATCAATCCTCCATCTCACTCCCATAATGCTTACATGTTACAGAAGTGCACAGGTTTACAGGTGAAGCGACATAATCAGAGGAGACTCCTGTGTTTGAGATGATGAAGATGATGATGAAGATGGTGATTAATTAATAATACAATTTATATTATATAATTAATCCTATTGATCAGCATGTGAGTTATTGATAAATAATAATTATAATATTTGAATAATATTTATAATATAATTATTAATAGTAATGTAATTTAGATAATACAATTATAATGTAATTAATAACATTGTGTAATAATGTATTTATAATCAATTATAATTATTAATAATATAAATAATTAATAGTGCATTTTATATGATATAATGTTATAATAAATATAATTGATATAACTTAATTATTATTAATATTGATGATCATGTGTGTTATTCATAATAATTATAATGTAATTAATAACATTGTGTAAATTAATATAACATAAATAGATCATTAATATTAATCAGCATGTGTGTTATTTATTAGTAATTATAATATATTTATAATTATTAATGATAATATAAATAATAAATAGTCTAGTTTATATGATATCATGTTGTAAATTAAATGTGTAAATTAAAGAAGTTTTATTGATCATGCGTTGCTCTTTTGTCGTTCATGAGACTCGTATATCTTCACATCTTCAACTTCGAATGCCCTAAATTCAACCAGAGAGAGACTTTCTTCACACACTGTATGAGTCGCAGTCTGACACGTCTCCGCCCCCTTTTGATTGACAGGATATAATCCGTTCATTGGCTGTTTTTAAACAGTCGGCCAGTAGCTGATCGTGGATAGCCAATAGCTGATCGCTTTTATCAGCAAAACCTATTAGAATCCCACTGGCCTGATTCAGGAGTCTGAGGTCATGCAGGGTCTCATCTCAGTGTTGTGAGCGTTGAAATGAACATTAACTCTGTTAGCGGACGCTTCCGTCTCTGAGACGCCCACGATCCATCATTCAGACCCTCGAAGATCCCGTTTCCATCAGGCCCACCTTCAGTTTACAGAGTGCTTTACATGTGAAGGTTAATCAATAAACAGGCCTGACCGCTCCGGTTACTGGACCGCTGAGACACACACCATCCCTAATCCCCCATCCCTGATTCCTGATCCCAACACGGGAAAATTGGAAAAGAGGCGCACAGCTAATTCCAAACAAACATGTTCATCAGCCCCTCGCCTGGGGAACTGGGCTAGATTGGTTGTGCGTGTGTGTGTGCGTCTGTGTGTGCGTGTGTGTGTGTGTGAGAGAGAGAGTGTGTGTGAGAGAGAGTGTGTCTGTGTGTGCGTGCGTGCGTGTGTGTGTGTGTGTGTGTGTGCGTGTGTGTCTGTGTGCGTGTGCGTGAGTGTGTGTGCGTGTGTGTGTGTGCGTGTGTGTGTGTGCGTGTGTGAGTGTGTGTGTGTGTGTGTGTGTGTGCGTGTGTGTGTGAGTGTCTGTATGTGTGCGTGTGTGTGTGTGTGTGTTAATGATAACACAATGTTACAGCAGTGTTTATTGCAGCAGCCGTTACATTAATAACTCAAAGCCATTGATTGTGTTTCTTCCACAAGAACACTTGTACGTTATTCACACTGAATGAGGCCAGCGGGACGCACAGCATTATGGGTCGGACTGGCCGTGTGTAAACTCATTACTGACGCCTCCGTTAATGAAGAAGGAACTTGGCCACCGATCAGTGAATAAATCGAGACATCGATTCCCATGAATGGAGTTTAATTAAATCCGGAGCAGCTCAGATCCGTCTCTAACTGGGAGTTTTTACCAGGTCTAACGGGAAGAGACCAACATTTCATTCTGACTTTATTAGCATTTTAGTGTTGAAATAATATTCTGAAAACAAAAAGATATAAAATGCACAAAAATAAAACAATTGTTTTCCAGTAGAAATATGCAAACATCCGTAAGTCCAGCTCTGAGTTTAAGCGTGTTTGTCTGTGATCACACATGTCCTGTTAGAGATCCACTGATCCGTGTGTTAAGTGAAAGCTGCTCTGAAATCTCATTAGCGATTACAGCGGCTCACGGGGAAACCAGACCAACCACACGATCATCGAGTGTGTGTGATGCTGTTACACCTCTTAAATCATGCATCTGCTTTAAATATTGAAGTGAACGAGCATTATATGGCTTTAAACATGCAGTGCAACAACAGCGTCCATCAAGTGTGTTTCAGTGAAACGAGAGAATCTGATCCTGACGTCTGTAATCTGAGTTTGATGCCTTGAACTGATGTCTTTATAATAGCCAGACGAGATGCAATCGCTTCCTCTTTCTGAGATATTTGTTTTTTCTCCCCGGCATTGAACAGTAAAAACCATTTAGCTTGTGTTTTATGCAATTTCAAAGCTTTGCCCTTTATGGAAATGCACCAGTCGCTTTTAAAAGCCTTTTCCTCTTAATTGCTCCTGAACGCCACATTGTTGAGGGTAAAAAAAACACATTTCCCTGCCGAGTGAATTATAGATGGCACTAAAACAATCCCATTATAATATGCTTTCAAAATAGTTTGCAAATTGCCGCCGCCGCCGCAGATCGCATTAAGCATCAGCGCATGAGAATCGAATCGCCTAATGATGTTTCCTCTTAACGAAGCCAGCGGAGGCAAAGGTCACACGCCGCACTGTTTATCTCTGATGTAAACCGTAGATCAGAGGTCTTCAAACGGGTCCTCTCCTGATCAGGACAGAAGAGTTCAGGTGCAAATCAATCCTGGAGCAGATAATCCACATCATGAGGTCAGATCTACTCTATTTATCTCGGACTGGTGTATGACCAGCTGATACCATGGTACGACCACAGGGCTGTTTTGTAAGGGAGTATTACCGTGGTAAAACATGCACTCTAAAAAATATTTTTTGGTTATTTTTTCAGTGTTTGGGTAGTTTGTGTTACCCAGATCCTGGATCAGATGTAACAACCCAGTGTTTGAGTAGTTTTTGTGTTACCCAGATCCTGGCTCAGACGTAACAACCCAGTGTTTGAGTAGTTTTTGTGTTACTCTGATCCTGGGTCAGACGTAACAACCCAGTGTTTGAGTAGTTTTTGTGTTACTCTGATCCTGGGTCAGACGTAACAACCCAGTGTTTGAGTAGTTTTTGTGTTACCCTGATCCTGGGTCAGACGTAACAACCCAGTGTTTGGGTAGTTTTTGTGTTACCCTGATCCAGGGTCAGACGTAACAACCCAGTGTTTGAGTAGTTTTTGTGTTACTCTGATCCTGGGTCAGACGTAACAACCCAGTGTTTGTGTAGTTTTTGTGTTACCCTGATCCTGGGTCAGACGTAACAACCCAGTGTTTGGGTAGTTTTTGTGTTACCCTGATCCTGGGTCAGACGTAACAACCCAGTGTTTGGGTAGTTTTGGTGTTACCCAGATCCTGGGTCAGACGTAACAACCCAGTGTTTGTGTAGTTTTTGTGTTACCCTGATCCTGGGTCAGACGTAACAACCCAGTGTTTGGGTAGTTTTTGTGTTACCCTGATCCTGGGTCAGATGTAACAACCCAGTGTTTGGGTAGTTTTTGTGTTACCCAGATCCTGGGTCAGACGTAACAACCCAGTGTTTGGGTAGTTTTTGTGTTACCTAGATCCTGAGTCAGACGTAACAACCCAGTGTTTGGGTAGTTTTTGTGTTACCCTGATCCTGGGTCAGGCGTAACAACCCAGTGTTTGTGTAGTTTTTGTGTTACCTAGATCCTGAGTCAGACGTAACAACCCAGTGTTTGGGTAGTTTTTGTGTTACCCAGATCCTGAGTCAGACGTAACATCCCAGTGTTTGGGTAGTTTTTGTGTAACCCAGATCCTGAGTCAGACGTAACATCCCAGTGTTTGGGTAGTTTTTGTGTTACCCTGATCCTGGGTCAGGCGTAACAACCCAGTGTTTGTGTAGTTTTTGTGTTACCTAGATCCTGAGTCAGACGTAACAACCCAGTGTTTGGGTAGTTTTTGTGTTACCCTGATCCTGGGTCAGACGTAACATCCCAGTGTTTGGGTAGTTTTTGTGTAACCCAGATCCTGGATCAGATGTAACAACCCAGTGTTTGAGTAGTTTTTGTGTTACCCAGATCCTGGGTCAGACGTTACAACCCAGTGTTTGAGTAGTTTTTGTGTTACCCAGATTCTGGGTCAGACGTAACATCCCAGTGTTTGGGTAGTTTTTGTGTAACCCAGATCCTGGATCAGATGTAACAACCCAGTGTTTGAGTAGTTTTTGTGTTACCCAGATCCTGGGTCAGACGTTACAACCCAGTGTTTGAGTAGTTTTTGTGTTACCCAGATTCTGGGTCAGACGTAACAACCCAGTGTTTGAGTATTTTTTTGTGTAACCCAGATCCTGGGTCAGACGTAACATCCCAGTGTTTGGGTAGTTTTTGTGTAACCCAGATCCTGAGTCAGACGTAACATCCCAGTGTTTGGGTAGTTTTTGTGTAACCCAGATCCTGAGTCAGACGTAACATCCCAGTGTTTGGGTAGTTTTTGTGTTACCCTGATCCTGGGTCAGGCGTAACAACCCAGTGTTTGTGTAGTTTTTGTGTTACCTAGATCCTGAGTCAGACGTAACAACCCAGTGTTTTGGTAGTTTTTGTGTTACCCTGATCCTGGGTCAGACGTAACAACCCAGTGTTTGGGTGGTTTTTGTGTTACCCAGATCCTGAGTCAGACGTAACAACCCAGTGTTTGGGTGGTTTTTGTGTAACACAGATCCTGGGTCAGACGTAACAACCCAGTGTTTGGGTAGTTTTTGTGTTACCTATATTCTGGGTCAGACGTAACAACCCAGTGTTTGGGTAGTTTTTGTGTTACCTAGATCCTGGGTCAGGCGTAACAACCCAGTGTTTGGGTAGTTTTTGTGTTACCCAGATCCTGGGTCAGGCGTAACAACCCAGTGTTTGGGTAGTTTTTGTGTTACCCAGATCCTGGGTCAGACGTGACAACCCAGTGTTTGGGTAGTTTTTGTGTAACCCAGATCCTGGGTCAGGCGTAACAACCCAGTGTTTGGGTAGTTTTTGTGTTACCCAGATCCTGGGTCAGACGTAACAACCCAGTGTTTGGGTAGTTTATGTGTAACCCAGATCCTGGTTCAGGCGTAACAACCCAGTGTTTGGGTAGTTTATGTGTAACCCAGATGCTGGGTCAGGCGTAACAACCCAGTGTTTGGGTAGTTTTTGT
>CM038642.1:375000-392500 GCA_021554675.1 Leuciscus idus | reverse complement strand
TGCGCATGTTTTACTGATGAGTATCATTTGATCCATCAGGCTTTTACAGCAAAGTTTTGATCATTTAGATCCTAACCCGTGTATCAAATATGATGAAAACGTTGAAGTTGACTGGGCCGATGCGATCCGTTTCATACTGTTAAACTGGTGTAAATGAGGTTTAATGTTGCTCTACACAAACACACACACACACACACACACACACACACAGGCCTAAAATCAACATCTGCTTTCCAGAGCGTTCATGTCACAGAGAAGCTTCTCATTAACCGTTTTAGAAACTCACTTCCTGTCTTTTCCACAGCTGTGTTAGTCAAGCAAACACTTCACACACGAGTCCTTTGAGCGCGCTGACACACACACACACACACACACACACACACACACACACACATACACATTACTGTGCGTATGTCCAGAGACCTTGGTCTGTCTGCGCGAGGGTCAGGCGTTCCTCTTCCTCTTCCTCTTCCTGTTGAGGTCACTTCCTGTGTACTGACACACTCAACACATGACGTGTGTTTGAAACAGGGCTGATGTTAGCAGATTGGACGTGATAAGATTGTACATTCTCCTACATCGGTTCTTTATTTGTTTTAATCAGCAGACTTAATATTTATCCATTTCTGGTCATAATTTGGAGATAATGAGTGTATGAGCCGTTGTGCCGCTGCTTATATTGATCACACAGTAAAAATGCCCAAATCCAGTGGTGTGTGGATGAGAGTCTGAAGCCAGCACTGGTGGGCCGTTGTCCTGCTCCACTTCACACACGCAGAGAGAGGAGGATTATAGGAGGACGAGACACTCGTTTATACCACACTTTATTCAGCAGAAGAACAGCTCGTTCAGCGCGTCATTACGCTATTTCTACGTCATTACGCTATTTCTACGTCATTACGCTATTTCTACGTCATTACGCTATTTCTACGTCATTACGATATTTCTACGTCATTACGCTATTTGTATGTCATTACGATATTTCTACGTCATTACGCTATTTCTACGTTACCCTATTTCTACGTCATTACGCTATTTCTACGTCATTACGCTATTTCTACGTTGCGCTATTTCTACATTACGCTATTTCTACGTCATTACGCTATTTCTACGTCATTACGCTATTTCTACATCATTACGCTATTTCTACATCATTACGCTATTTCTACGTCATTACGCTATTTCTACATCATTACGCTATTTCTACGTCATTACGTTATTTCTACATCATTACGCTATTTCTACGTCATTACGCTATTTCTACATCATTACGCTATTTCTACGTCATTACTTCTACGTCATTACGCTATTTCTACATCATTACGCTATTTCTACGTCATTACGCTATTTCTACATCATTATGCTATTTCTACGTTACGCTATTTCTACGTCATTGTGCTACTTCTACGTCATTACGCTATTTCTACGTCATTACGCTATTTCTACGTTACGCTATTTCTACGTCATTGCGCTATTTCTACGTCATTACGCTATTTGTACGTCATTACGCTATTTCTACATTGCGCTATTTCTACGTCATTACTTCTACATCATTACGCTATTTCTACGTCATTACGCTATTTCTACATCATTGCGCTATTTCTACGTCATTACGCTATTTCTACGTCATTATGCTATTTCTACGTTACGCTATTTCTACGTCATTGTGCTATTTCTACGTCATTGTGCTATTTCTACGTCATTACGCTATTTCTACGTTACGCTATTTCTACGTCATTACGCTATTTCTACGTTACGCTATTTCTACGTCATTGCGCTATTTCTACGTCATTACGCTATTTCTACGTCATTACGCTATTTCTACGTCATTACGCTATTTCTACATCATTACGCTATTTCTACATCATTACACTATTTCTACACCATTACGCTATTTCTACATCATTACACTATTTCTACGACATTACGCTATTTCTACGTTACGCTATTTCTACATCATTACACTATTTCTACGTCATTTCGCTATTTCTACATCATTGCGCTATTTCTACGTCATTACTTCTACATCATTACGCTATTTCTACACCATTACGCTATTTCTACATCATTACACTATTTCTACATCATTACACTATTTCTACGACATTACGCTATTTCTACGTTACGCTATTTCTACATCATTACACTATTTCTACGTCATTACGCTATTTCTACGTCATTGCGCTATTTCTACGTCATTACGCTATTTCTACGTCATTACGCTATTTCTACGTCATTACGCTATTTCTACATCATTACACTATTTCTACATCATTACACTATTTCTACACCATTACGCTATTTCTACATCATTACGCTATTTCTACGTCATTACGTTATTTCTACATCATTACGCTATTTCTACGTCATTACGCTATTTCTACATCATTACGCTATTTCTACGTCATTACTTCTACGTCATTACGCTATTTCTACATCATTACGCTATTTCTACGTCATTACGCTATTTCTACATCATTATGCTATTTCTACGTTACGCTATTTCTACGTCATTGTGCTACTTCTACGTCATTACGCTATTTCTACGTCATTACGCTATTTCTACGTTACGCTATTTCTACGTTACGCTATTTCTACGTCATTGCGCTATTTCTACGTCATTACGCTATTTGTACGTCATTACGCTATTTCTACATTGCGCTATTTCTACGTCATTACTTCTACATCATTACGCTATTTCTACGTCATTACGCTATTTCTACATCATTGCGCTATTTCTACGTCATTACGCTATTTCTACGTCATTATGCTATTTCTACGTTACGCTATTTCTACGTCATTGTGCTATTTCTACGTCATTGTGCTATTTCTACGTCATTACGCTATTTCTACGTTACGCTATTTCTACGTCATTACGCTATTTCTACGTTACGCTATTTCTACATCATTACACTATTTCTACGTCATTCCGCTATTTCTACATCATTGCGCTATTTCTACGTCATTACTTCTACATCATTACGCTATTTCTACACCATTACGCTATTTCTACATCATTACACTATTTCTACATCATTACACTATTTCTACACCATTACGCTATTTCTACATCATTACACTATTTCTACGACATTACGCTATTTCTACGTTACGCTATTTCTACATCATTACACTATTTCTACGTCATTACGCTATTTCTACATCATTGCGCTATTTCTACGTCATTACTTCTACATCATTACGCTATTTCTACACCATTACGCTATTTCTACATCATTACACTATTTCTACACCATTACGCTATTTCTACATCATTACACTATTTCTACGACATTACGCTATTTCTACGTCATTGCACATGTGTAGTCCTTTCAGTTTCGGTTCAATCCGATCAAGTGTTCACATGTTCTCTCGATCGGATTAGAAAAGGAATAAACCGGCCCTTTCAATCGGATCGATTAAGGTGTTCTACATGAAGGCTTCTCAGTGCGATTGAGCTGTCAGTCCCATCACTAACGGATTATGTGGTGGCATGTAAACGTAGCCAGTGTGTGTGTTTATACCTTGTAACGTTTGTAACTTTCTCTCTGCAGATTCTGCGTTCATGATGGCGAACGCTTCCGGAAGGTCCTCGGGACAGAAAGCTCAGCTCTTCATGCCCCAGTTTAAGGAGAACGACACACACTGCGTCATATTCCAGTATTACTTTGCGGGTCGAGAGGCGTCCAGTCCCGGCCAGCTCTACATCTACGTCAAGGAGAATAACAGTCCTCTGGGAGTGCCGGTGTGGAACGTGTCCGGTCCAACCCTGCAGAAGTGGATCCAGGTGGAGCTCGCCATCAGCACATTCTGGCCCAACTACTACCAGGTGAACACTACACTTGCAGTCCTACACTGCAGAAATGAACTATAGTGTCCTGCACACACTAGTAAAAACATATCAAAAATTACATCTGTCCCCCTTTACTTAACATACACATAAAGTGTAAGAATTTGACTAATACTGCTAAATAAACAGTAGGCCTATGAGGTTTAGCTATTAAATATCAGTCCCAAACTAGTTTTTGTTAATACAATGATGGTATGAGCCACTACAGTCATTTAAAAATATACAAAATAACACAAAGTTAAAGTAAAGTGGCATTTCGGGGTTATGGAAACAACAATGAACACACAATACTAACAAGAACTGTTGATGAAACATGGAAACTGCTCTTAATGAATAATGAACATCATCCTTCTCAGCGAACACATGACGTGCCAGTTACGTGATTTAGTGGTATTTTACATTTATTGCGTGACCTACTAATTTACAACGTAACTAATAGTTCCTATTGTGCTGGTTCTCTAAAGTAGTCCTGATTCGCCTCTCAAAATGTAACTAACGCTCCAAACACAAGCTCTTAATCAGTCAAAATAATGTAGTGGACTTTGTTTTGTAATGGCGTATTTGAACGATGACGTAATCGTGGCGTCCGTAATCGTAATCTCGATTAGAAATGGGACTAATTGTGCAGCCCTATCTCAACCACAGGGAAACGCTGCTGCGCATCTCATTAATTAATTCCGTTTCCTGTTGCTCTCGACACAAACCCGCGAGCCGGCTCGTGTTGGACGCCTCGACTCCTGCCAGATTCCCACTGGCTCGCCGCCTTCATTAACAGAGGAACTTCAGTTATGTTTTGATGAAATGCCCCCCCGCTGGGTTGGTTTGTTCAGGCCTGCATGACGTTCCTCAAAGCCTCGATGTTCAACAGTCAGCAGCTGATCGCTCGTTTCTGGATGAAAGCTCTCGTGTGGGAAGCGGCGGGACAAACATACGGACACTGAGAGAGACGTGCTAGGACTGGGCAGAACTGAGTCTGACGGAGCGAGACACCATCACAGATCAAAGTCTCTCGCATTACTATTCAATTTCATAACAATTATTTATTTATTTATTTATTTTTGTTTGTTTGTTTGTTTTTTAAATATATTGTTTCTACATCACTATTCCATAACATAAATATATATTTTTAAAAAAAATTATGTAGTTTCTACATCACTATTTCATAAAAAATATTTATTTATTATGCATTAAATTTCATAATAAATATTTATTTATTAATTACATTTGTTGTTTCTACATCACTATTTTATAAAAAAATATTTAAGTATTTAATTTCATAACAAATATTTATTTATCTATTTATTTATTTATTTTAGTTTGTTTGTTTGTTTGTTTTTTAAATATATTGTTTCTACATCACTATTCCATAACAAATATATATTTAAAAAAAAATTATATGTAGTTTCTACATATTTATTATGCATTTAATTGCTCAGATTGAGACTTTAGATTGCATACTTCACTATCTTGACTAATCAGAGCACAGATCTGAAGCTATCTCGACCAATCAGAGCACAGATCTGAAGCTATCTTGACCAATCAGAGCACAGATCTTAAGCTGACAGAGACACACTTCCCTATCTTGACCAATCAGAGCTCAGATCTGAAGCTGATGGAGACACACTTCCCTATCTTGACCAATCAGAGCTCAGATCTGAAGCTATCTTGACCAATCAGAGCTGAGATCTGAAGCTGACGGAGACACACGTGAGATTCCCGAGGAACATCTGAGAAGTGTGTGTGTGATTGTGAACACACTCCAGCTTGAGTTAGCGTCGCCCTCCACATGAGCATCACGTCCTCACGCTAACACACCGCCCCGATGCTCAGACACGCTCCTCAGATGTGTGTGTGTGTGTCCCGCGAGAGACTGTTGGACGACGAGCAGGAGTCCTGTGAGAAACACACAGCATCTGCGGAGACACACACGTTTCTCCTCATCCAGCGTAATTAAGGAAAAATGCGATTGTGACTTTTTAATACTAGCAGAGATTAACAATGCAGTCTCCAATCCTTCAGCGCTGCGGCTAATTAGCGAAGCCTGGCTAATTGCAGGTTTGTGTAATTGCACTGTATCTTAAGAGTTTGTGGAGATGAAAGCACCTGGTACACAGAGATTACTCTCATCTCTTATCTTGTAATGACAGGGTGTGTGTGTGTGTGTGTCTCCTGTTGTGCTGTTCCTCTGGGTCGCACCGGGGGAACGTGCCGTCTCGGTGTTACCTGATGTAGTGTGAGTGTGTGAACCGTCTCGGTCGGGTCCTCCGTGATCCGCTTCCACATGTTACGCTGGGTATTTATAACGCACAGGTGAGCTGTAGGAGTAATGCGTGACCTCTGACCTCTGCTTTGTTCCCGCGAGGAAGCGTGTGTTTAGCGGCTCTGGATGAAGATGATTGACACACCGACGCAACTCACAAATAACAGCTGGAACAAAAGACACTCGATAAACAGTGTTTGGACAGGCGTCGTTAGAGTTACGATTATTAACATCACAAAACACTGAAACTAACAAAAGAATCATGAGGTTGATTATAAAGTTAGAGACGAATTGGATCAGTTTCTGAGTTTATTCTGAAACTTTAATATTATTCATTATAAAGGTGGACGTTTGTGTTCAGGATTCTACAGATCATAATCATAAATATTCTGGGCTATTGTTGCATTTGTGTATTAGTCAAGTCAAGTCAAGTTTATTTGTATAGCGCTTTTCACAATACAGATTGTATCAAAGCAGCTTCACAGTATTAAATTAAAATAATACAACAAAGTTTGTTTCAAGAGGAATTTATTGATTGATAAAATTAAATTAAATATCCCCAAAATATCCCCAACTGAGCAAGCCAAAGGCAACAGTGGCAAGGAACCGAAAAACTCCATCAAGTGACCTAATGGTGTCCTAAAACTCCATCAGGTGACCTAATGGTGTCCTAAAACTCCATCAAGTGACCTAATGGTGTCCTAAAACTCCATCAAGTGACCTAATGGTGTCCTAAAACTCCATCAGGTGACCTAATGGAGAAAAAAAAACCTTGGGAGAACCCAGGCTCAGTCGGGGGCCAGTTCTCCTCTGGCATTTATGAGCTAGAGGCCGGATTGTAGTTTGAATTATATGAATGCCTGGCTGAAGAGATGCGACTTTAATCTAGTTTTAAACTGGGAGAGCGAGTCTGAGCAACGAACAGTATCAGGAAGACTATTCCAGAGTTTTGGAGCCAAATGTGAAAATGCTCTCCCTCCTTTGGTGGTTCTGGATATCCTAGGTATGACCAAAAGCCTTGAATTTAGTGATCTTAAAGAGCACGATGGATTATAGGGCGATAGAAGATCCGTTAAATAGACTGGAGCTAAGCCGTTTAGGGCTTTATAAGTCAGTAGCAATACCTTGTAATTAATACGGAACTTTATAGGTAACCAATGCAGTGATGATAAAATCGGTGTTATATGATCATATTTTCTTGATCTCGTAAGAACTCTAGCGGCGGCATTTTGGACTAACTGTAGCTTGTTTATTGAGGATGCAGGACAACCAGCTAATAAAGCATTACAGTAATCCAGTCTCGAGGTCATGAATGCATGAACTAACTTTTCTGCATCAGAAACTGATAGCATATTACGTAGCTTAGCAATGTTTCTAAGGTGGAAAAAGGCTGTTTTTGTAACATATGAAATATGATTTTCAAAAGACAGGTTGCAATCGAGTATAACACCCAGGTCTTTTACTGTAGAGGATAAAGTAACAGGACATCCTATGATGTTAAAGCTGTATATTGTACATCTGACATGGTATAATATGGTATAAACATCTAACATGGTATAATATGGTATAAACATCTAACATGGTATAATATGGTATAAACATCTGACATGGTATAATATGGTATAAACATCTGACATGTATAATATGGTATAATATGATATAAACATCTGACATGGTATAATATGGTATAAACATCTAACATGGTATAATATGATATAAACATCTGACATGGTATAATATGGTATAATATGATATAAACATCTGACATGGTATAATATGGCATCCTAGTCATAAAGAACGATTTTGTGTAAATTGCAGCTGAATTGATGGACATCCCGGTGGACTTGATTCCTCTGGTTTCTCCTGGTGAGAATCCCTGGTCTCGCACGAGTCCGTCGTTAAACTGTAATTAGAGGCCTGGAAGCCAGCGCTCGTCTGCTGAACCACAGGAGGAGAATCGATCTGATTGGTCTAATAAAGTGATGCGCGAGCCGCTAACGGTCCTCTCCTTCGCTCTTTTGTTCCAGCCGCATTGACAGTGTCTCATTCAGGTTCTCCTGAGCAACGTCTGCTGTGATAATGACTGCAGACGTGCCAGAAAATACCACAGCACTTCTATAGACGTGGTATTCTTCATTAATATTATATGAATATGGTAATTATTGGGTAGCTTGGGATATGAAAGTTCCACAGTATTGCTGTGATTTTCACCTGGTAACATTATGTTAATGCATTATTGTGTAAGATGTAACATGGTTATACTTGTAGAGCAGCGTTTTGTTCTCTAAGCACAGATTGTGTTGATGATATCAGGACTGTTGTCCCGGTAAAGCACTGGAGCGTCTCTAGAGCTCCTGTTGAGTCTTCAGCGCTGGAACAGATACAAGATCCTTCATGCTCAATATGAGGAGGAGGAGGAGCACAGAAACACTGGTGTCATCTCAGCCTGTGGCTCTAACCTGTACACCATCACTGGTGCTCTGAGTAACACAGCTGCACCATTCTGGGGAAGCAGAGAATCATGATTTATAATTTTTTTTTTTTTTTTGCTTAAAATACAGATCAGATTCTTGTGTGATTCTGAATAGACAAAAAAAAAAAAAAAAATATTAGAGGTTCTGACAAAATATATGAAGTCGCCCTGTAGTTAATAATTTTATCTGTTTAACTTTTATGGTGTCTTTGATCACCAAAATTACATATTTAAACTTTTTTTTTTGTCTTAATGCATTTAAATATCTTGAATGTAACTCGACACCCTCGCCTCATTTAGTATACGCGGTTCTATGAATATGCAAATGAGCCCCGCCTCCACTCACTCACTCAGCTCAGAGATCCACTGGTTGACGATCACACGTTGATCTGATTGGTTACAAGGTAGTTTGTGACGTCAGAAACACCAGCGATTTCAAAGCGTGTGTTTGAGACTGTCTTTGGTTCACTGCAGTTTTAAGGAGGAAATACTCAGCAATGCTGTCGACTTATGAATTTACACATGGTTTGTCTTAAAGCATATTAATAACACCACATAGACACATAAACAACATTAAACGCTGGATTTATGATCTAATTTATTTGATTGATGGATTTTAAACAAAATCAGCTTGAGTGAATGATTCAATGACTCACTCATACTTGTTTCATTACTGGATGAATCAGTGTTTCTGAACGAATCTCTTGAATTAAAGATTCAAAGATAAATGCATTTTTATCAGTCACTCGTCGCCACCTACTGGTGTAACAATGCAATCAATACAATTGTAGTTTAAAGCGTCAAGTTTATTTCAAAAGGTGATTTACTCTATTTATATACACTTTTATCCATAGAACTGAATCACTTTTATTTAGGAATGTTTGAATCGAGGTTGGGTTCTGTTAACGATTAATCATGAAGTTCTACAGCAATAAATGACCAGACCTGAGAGAAACATGGGGCAATATGAGCACAAATGGATCTACATCAACAGTTTCCTGACAATCATTTTGATATTAAATAAAAACGTTAAGCGCCTCATGAGTTCCAGATGTGTGTGTTGTGTCTTTATCTCACGTCTGTAGTGTGTTCTGTCTGCGAGTGGGGTTTAATATTCAGTGATTCGCTGCACTGGCATCAGACGAGAGCAACACATGATCTGAATGATGCTCTTCTGTACAGACGCTTTACAGCTCAAACTGAATTCGTTTCATAATTAATGAATTTCACAACATCAACACTGTTGTGTTTCTGGTTATTACTGTGAAGCTGCTCTGAAACCATGAAAGCGCTGTAGATTTAAAAGATGACACAATAAAGTCATTGCACATGTAAGATCTGCAGTCGTTCTCTTAAACACTCGTGTGGAAACGTGTGTACTGTGTTTATTCTGCTTTAAACACTACAGATGAACACAGTACACATGTAGTGGATATCACCGCACTTCACCAGTGCATTAAGGGTTTTGTGTTAAACATTTCTGAAATGTTATGTTTGAATATGCAAATGAGGCATTACCTTAAATATGCACTCATTTGCATATATTCCCAGAACAGAAATCTGAACTTCGGATAAAGCCAGGATCAAAATTCTTGTATGATTTTAAAGGTTTTTACAGAGAGGGGTTTTGGACAGAAAATACAGTCAGCTGACAGAATATCATTACATTTTCTCCATGTTTTTAGGAGTAAAATGTTGTATAAATCAGGCCAATGATTCGTGAACAAACCTTTAGAATATAGAGATGAGTAAAACTGTAGAGTCCGGTGTGTGTAAAGCTGCAGAAGTGGAGACTTCTCACTCTAACTCACTGAATTTAAAGATCTACAGACGCAAGTTGTGTGTGTGTGCGTGTGCGTGTGTGTGCGTGTGCGTGTGTGTGTGTGTGTGTGTGTGTGAGAGAGAGTGTGTGATTGTGCAAAATAGAGCATGAAGAAACACTGTGCCTGTAGTGTGTGTCCTGTCTGTAATGATAATGAAGTGTGTGTCCCGGACTGACACCCGTGTGTGTGTGTTTCAGCTGGTGTTTGAGATGGTGACGTCTGGGGAACGAGGTCTGCTGGCCGTCAGAGGAATCTCCCGTCAGGGTCATCAGTGCAGTAAGTGTGTGTGTGTGTGTGTGTGATCGACACTCAGATACCCACAATCCTCTGCTCTTTAGCTCATCGTTCACATGTTACAGCCAATCACACACAGCCCGGAGAACATGCTGAGTTTGCTTCTCTCTTTCTTCATCCCTCTTGTCAGCCGAGGCTGTGTGGGTTAGCTAACCCATATCTCATTTCAGCTTTATTCAATTATCCCAGAAACGTTTTATTTGTTTTAGTTTAGAAATAACCCCATAATGAATGTGTTTTTAACTGGCTTTTTTGCACTTCATTAGTGCAGTTTTCATGAACAGGAGCGGATCACTGGTGCTCCGGATAACAGAGAGCTGCGCCATCCTGGACAGACTGAGAATCATGATTTTTTTTGTTTAAAATACAGATCAGATTCTCGTATGATTCTGAATAGACAATAAAAAATAAATAAAAACGTCATTTATTAGAGGTTCTGAAAAAAAAAATTCTGCAGTCAAAATATTGAATGAATTTGAATTAATTATTTTAAACAAAATCAGTGTGAGTGAATGATTCAATGACTCATGCATAAAGACTTCACTTGTTTTATTACTGGATGAATCAGTGTTTCTGAACGAATCTCTTGAGTGAATGATTCAATCACTCACTCATAAAGACTTCACTTGTTTCATTACTGGATGAATCAGCGTTTCTGAACGAATCTCTTGAGTGAATGATTCAATGACTCACTCATAAAGACTTCACTTGTTTCATTACTGGATGAATCAGCGTTTCTGAACGAATCTCTTGAGTGAATGATTCAATGACTCACTCATAAAGACTTCACTTGTTTCATTACTGGATGAATCAGCATTTCTGAACGAATCTCTTGAGTGAATGATTCAATGACTCACGCATAAAGACTTCACTTGTTTCATTACTGGATGAATCAGTGTTTCTGAACAAATCTCTTGAGTGAATGATTCAATGACTCACTCATAAAGACTTCACTTGTTTCATTACTGGATGAATCAGCATTTCTGAACAAATCTCTTGAGTGAATGATTCAATGACTCACGCATAAAGACTTCACTTGTTTCATTACTGGATGAATCAGTGTTTCTGAACGAATCTCTTGAGTGAATGATTCAATGACTCACTCATAAAGACTTCACTTGTTTCATTACTGGATGAATCAGCGTTTCTGAACGAATCTCTTGAGTGAATGATTCAGTGACTCACTCATAAAGACTTCACTTGTTTCATTACTGGATGAATCAGCGTTTCTGAACGAATCTTTTGAGTGAATGATTCAATTACTCACTCATAAAGACTTCACTTGTTTCATTACTGGATGAATCAGCGTTTCTGAGCGAATCTCTTGAGTGAATGATTCAATGACTCACTCATAAAGACTTCACTTGTTTCATTACTGGATGAATCAGCGTTTCTGAACGAATCTCTTGAGTGAATGATTCAATGACTCACGCATAAAGACTTCACTTGTTTCATTACTGGATGAATCAGTGTTTCTGAACGAATCTCTTGAGTGAATGATTCAATGACTCACTCATAAAGACTTCACTTGTTTCATTACTGGATGAATCAGCATTTCTGAACGAATCTCTTGAGTGAATGATTCAATGACTCACGCATAAAGACTTCACTTGTTTCATTACTGGATGAATCAGTGTTTCTGAACGAATCTCTTGAGTGAATGATTCAATGACTCACTCATAAAGACTTCACTTGTTTCATTACTGGATGAATAAGCATTTCTGAACGAATCTCTTGAGTGAATGATTCAATGACTCACGCATAAAGACTTCACTTGTTTCATTACTGGATGAATCAGTGTTTCTGAACGAATCTCTTGAGTGAATGATTCAATGACTCACTCATAAAGACTTCACTTGTTTCATTACTGGATGAATCAGCGTTTCTGAACAAATCTCTTGAGTGAATGATTCAATGACTCACTCATAAAGACTTTCCATTGTTTCATTACTGGATGAATCAGCGTTTCTGAACGAATCTTTTGAGTGAATGATTCAATGACTCACTCATTAAGACTTCACTTGTTTCATTACTGGATGAATTAGTGTTTCTGAACGAATCTCTTGAGTGAATGATTCAATGACTCACTCATAAAGACTTCACTTGTTTCATTACTGGATGAATCAGCGTTTCTAAACGAATCTTTTGAGTGAATGATTCAATGACTCACTCATTAAGACTTCACTTGTTTCATTACTGGATGAATCAGTGTTTTTTTTATGAATCTCTTGAATAAATGATTCAAAGATAAATACTTTTTTAACAGTCACTTGTCGCCACCTACTGGTGTAACGATGTAATCGATATAATCGTAGTTTGAAGCGCCAAGTTACTTTCAAAAGGTGATTTACTCTATTTTGAGTGAATACGTTTTTAACGGGCTTTTTCGCACTTTTGTAAGCAGCAGTTTCATAAACAGGAGCCGATGATGACGGATATAAAGTCGCACAGCATCACGTTTAATAACCGCCTGTGAATGCCTCATATAATGTGATTCATCAGCTGATGGTTTTGAATGATGTTTGACCTTCACTCTTTCCCTCCATTTCTCATCCCTCGTTCTCTAACTCCTGCTCACACATGAATCACATTATTTCTGGTTGAAAGAATCACATGCTCATGAATCTTCTAGTATCAGCTCACCTTGATTTCTTGCGTGTTTTTCTCCGTTCTGAAGCTCATTCTGATGTGTTTCTGTAACCTCTCCGTCTGGGAAACGCTCCTCTCTGCCCTTGAACCGGAGCTGGAGAATGTGATCCTGTTATATCCTGATGGGAATGTGTGCCGATGCATTGTATGATTGATTGACAGGCAGCCGGGTGACAGGCGTCCACACATGATTCAATGAGTCATTTGAGTTGATTCACCATTGGAACACTCACTAATGTCTCTCTCTCTCTCTCTCTCTCTCTCTCTCTCTGTGTGTGTGTGTGTATCAGTGAACACGCCTCACTTCCTGCACATTAAAGGTGTGGAGGTCAACGCCAGACAGACGGCCACGTTCCAGTGCACTATTAACGGACAGCCCAAAGATCACGCAAACTACATGCTCTGGCTACAGGTGACGACTCTCACACACTCGTTTACAACACGACTCTTACAACACGACTCTCACACACTCGTTTACAACACTACTCTCACACACTCGTTTACAACACGACTCTCGCACACTCGTTTACAACACGACTCTCACACACTCGTTTATAACACGACTCCACGTCTGCGTTGATGATGATGATGATGATGGGGTTGTGTTGACAGGTTCGTCCTCAGCTGGTTAACCCTTTGCTGCTCTTCGCGTGTCGCTCAAAAATGACTTGAACTGAAACTTTTTAAATTTTTTTATTGAAATGAATGTACCATATTTTAGTTTGATAATGTTTTTTATTATATATTTTGTGTTTTTAGGGGATTTTATGGTACTAAATTGTATTTACGCTGTATTTATATTTATTCACGTTTTGAGCATAGACCTGAACATTACATTTCCAGCTTAAACTGTGGTGAATCTAGAACGCTTTAGAGCGACAGACTGAAGTTTGATCTCTTTTCAAAGACGACACTCGGCAGATTATTGCTGACGTGAAAAAAGTTGAAAAAAGTGAACAAAAAAAAGTTACTAAATTTTATGTTTATTGTTATGAAAAATGTGCAAAAATACTAATTTACATTTTTATATAAAATATACATTTTCAAAAACATGTTTTACTTTAAAACTGTGAGAAAATCAAAGCCATACATTTTTACCCTGATATCTCAGTAAATGATCTTTCAGTGAGATGTTCGGCTGCAGTACCAAATGCTTCCACTAGAGGAAACTCGTCTCATTCATTTCCACTGCTCTCATGTCTGACCACGAGGAGCTCAAGTGGGACTATTGTTTTCAGGACCATTTAACCTGTTTTTTTGTTTGTTTTTTGTTCACAAAGCAAGTCCCAAACCTTTACCAAGTTTCGTATCATTCCGACAGTGTAATATGTTTCAGTCGGAGGTGAGCGACGAGCACCAGAGGTCGGTGTTGATGTGTGTTGTTGTTCCTCAGGGCATCGGGGGCCGAGAGGCTCCTATGAAGGACACGAGACCCGTGAACTCCAGACGCTACACCGCCACCTTCGACATCCTCAACACCACCAAGAGCGACTCGGGCCAATACCGGTGCATCGTCCACTCAGAGCGGGGCGTGGGAGTGTCCAGCTATGGGGCGCTGGTGGTCAAACGTGAGTGTGTGTGTGTGTGTGTGAGAGAGAGTCAGTGTGTGTGATAGTGTGTGTGAGTGAGTGAGAGTGTGTGTGTGTGTGATATATCAGGTCTGTCAGTATAAAGTGTGTTCGGCTGTAACTCTTCCTCCGTTGTGTTCATCATCTCCAGCGGAGGGTTTGATCCTCTCGTTCGTCTCTCGTCGTTTATTAGCCCAAAGTGGCTCAGAAATCGTATTACTTTACATTTCGCCTGTTCTGTTGTAGAGACGTGTTGTAAAGGGTGTGTGTGTGTGTGTGAAGGGCAGCGACGGGCGTCACAACGCTCTGGTTCCTCCAGGAGAGAGACGCCGCGGGTTAACAAGACTGACCCGCTCCCCTGACAACACAATGAGAGTCATAAATCATTTACAGCACGCTTGCTTTCTGTTTTCACACACACACACACACTCACACACTCTCACACACACACACACACACACACACACACACACACTCACTCTCACACACACACACACACACACACACACACACACACACACAATGCCAGTCTTGCTGCAGGTGATCAGAATTAACTGCCAAACCTAACAATAAATGTACAAACTAAATATATCAAAATATTTTTATATAAAATTATATATAAATACACACACACACACACTCACACTATAATTAAAAATATTTATAAATATTTGTTTATAAAAATAAAAAATGATGTAAAAGTATTTTCTATTGTTTTCTTGTGTATGAACTGGAGAAGCTGCATGTCGTGATGAGAGCTCATGTAGAACGTTTATTATGCGTGTTTTCTTCTGGATGTTTGTGTGATGATGTTTGTGTGATGTTTGTGTGATGATGTGAGATACTCGTCGTGTGACGAACAGTGAAAGAGAACGAGAAGGAAAAACAGATCCGAGGGGAAGTTGTGTCACTGTCGACCTTCAGCGAGGAAGAGTGCCTGTAGTGCGAGAGTCAGAGATGATGAAGAGTTCACACACACACACACACACACACACACACACTCAGGTCCTGTCGCTTCACATCAGCTCCCGTTCACGACAGAGCCCTCAGAACTCCAGACCGGGATTATAGGAGTGGAGAATCCCAGATCTTCCACATAACACACACACACACACACACACACTCTCACACACACACACACACTGACTCACACACACTCACTCGTACACACACACACACACACACACACACACACACTCACACACATACACACAAACACACACTGACTCTCACACTCACTCACTCACTCACTCACTCACTCTCTCTCTCTCTTACACACACACACACACACACACAGCTGTGATGTTCCGCTCACATTACAGCAGCACACACACACACACACACACACAGCTGTGAGGTTCCGCTCGCATTACAGTAGCACACACACACACTCTCACACACACACACACACTCTCACAGGTGACACACAGCTGAACGCTGACACTGTGACCTCTGACCTCTGGTGACTGAAGGGTCTCTTTACTGACACTGATGTCACATGACCTTTAATCTCTTCAGCTGCTGGAGATCTGACGCCCGAGACGTTCCTCTGAACAACAGGCGTTTAAAGGCTCACACACACGAGTTCATGTTAGTCGAGTCGGGATGGAGAATCTCATCAGAATGGTCTTGATGGAGTGAGTCCTGAGATGAGCTGTAAGACTGAGTCTGAGATGAGCTGTAAGACTGAGTCTGAGATGAGCTGTAAGACTGAGTCTGTAAGACTGAGTCTGTAAGACTGAGTCTGTAAGACTGAGTCTGAGATGAGCTGTAAGACTGAGTCTGAGATGAGCTGTAAGACTGAGTCTGTAAGACTGAGTCTGTAAGACTGAGTCTGAGATGAGCTGTAAGACTGAGTCTGTAAGACTGAGTCTGTAAGACTGAGTCTGAGATGAGCTGTAAGACTGAGTCTGAGATGAGCTGTAAGACTGAGTCCTGAGATGAGCTGTAAGACTGAGTCTGAGATGAGCTGTAAGACTGAGTCTGAGATGAGCTGTAAAACTGAGTCTGAGATGAGCTGTAAGACTGAGTCTGAGATGAGCTGTAAAACTGAGTCTGAGATGAGCTGTAAAACTGAGTCTGAGATGAGCTGTAAGACTGAGTCTGAGATGAGCTGTAAAACTGAGTCTGAGATGAGCTGTAAGACTGAGTCTGAGATGAGCTGTAAAACTGAGTCTGAGATGAGCTGTAAGACTGAGTCTGAGATGAGCTGTAAGACTGAGTCCTGAGATGAGCTGTAAGACTGAGTCTGAGATGAGCTGTAAGACTGAGTCTGAGATGAGCTGTAAGACTGAGTCTGTAAGACTGAGTCTGTAAGACTGAGTCTGTAAGACTGAGTCTGAGATGAGCTGTAAAACTGAGTCTGAGATGAGCTGTAAGACTGAGTCTGTAAGACTGAGTCTGTAAGACTGAGTCTGTAAGACTGAGTCTGTAAGACTGAGTCTGTAAGACTGAGTCTGAGATGAGCTGTAAAACTGAGTCTGAGATGAGCTGTAAGACTGAGTCTGAGATGAGCTGTAAGACTGAGTCTGAGATGAGCTGTAAGACTGAGTCTGAGATGAGCTGTAAAACTGAGTCTGAGAT
>CM038642.1:325000-352500 GCA_021554675.1 Leuciscus idus | reverse complement strand
GAGTCTCTCCGTAAGGCTGCACTCGCTACTGGTTATTCTGGATGAGTGAGATTGGAGTGTTTTGTTATTGCTGGAGTTTCTGAAGCTCGTGTAAAGACTCCGCCCTCTTCTGAACGGAGGCGGAGCTAAAGCTCATTTGCATTTAAAGGGACACACACTAAAACGGCGAGTTTTTGCTCACACCCATAAAGGGGCAAATTTGACAAGCTGTAATAAATGATCTGGTATTTTGAGCTGAAATTTCACACACTCATTCTGTGGACACCAGAGATTTATATTACATATGGTGATGTAAGAGGCATAATATGTCACCTTTAGTCAATCATAATGGTGTGAATAAGTGAAAATCTTTATTGATGACAGGATTGTGTTGAGATGGAAAGGCCCTGGTTCTCTCTCTCCTCTCTCTCTCTCTCTCTCTCTCTCTAACGCTCGGAGTCTCATTATTCCCTTTCAGGATCAGCAGGGATTCATTCCTCCTCTGTAAAGGCAGCACTTCTCTCTCAATCAGTCCTCGATCCGGCCATTTCATCTCACGATCTCTCTCTCTCTCTCTCTCTCTCGCGCCGCTTTTAGCAACAGCCGAGATGGAAGTGAAAGAGAAAATCACTAGGTTTCCTTCTTTGCAGAATATCAAGCTCTCATTTAAAAGTTTTAAATTCGGATATTTTACAATAGCGCAGCGCCAAAGTGCTCCGATTGTTCTCGCTCTCAGATCCTTTCATCCACAATCACACTCCAGAGGAACCGAGCGGAGCGCCGCGGGAAGCGCTGGTTTATTGTGTGCGGGAGAACGGCGACACACTCGTACCCTCACACACGCTTCAGAGACATGTGTCCAACACTGAGGATAATCATAAATGAGCATCACATCATCATATTAGAGTGATTCCTGGAGGATCATGTGACACTGAAGAATTCACATTCACAGGAATAAATTACACTTTACTATATATTCACATAGAAAACAGCTGTTATTAAATTGTAAGAATATTTCACAGTATTAGTATAGTAGTAATAATATTGTGTATAGAACAATTACAGAAAATAGAAAATACACTCAAATTAATATTTGATATCCATTTTTTTTAAATGTGCAATACAGGGAATTCTGTGTTTATTTTGCAATAATATCAGCCGAGCGTATCCCACAATGCACTAGTTCAGACTGCTGTCGGCTCTCGTCTTCAGTCTGGGATGAGGCGGCCGTGAGTCCAAGGATTCGGCGCTCCGGTTATTATCAGAACGCTTTTACTCCCATTGTCTGGATGAAATGGCTCACTCTCACAGAGACTGACGGAGAGCAGCGCTCACATCGGATGCAGTTATGATGAATATGAATACACTGTGTACAAAGACTCGATCTGCTTCTAATGTTATCCGTCACGTAACTGTGCAGATAGAGCGACGTCATCGTGATGTCACACTATGATCTTGTTAAAGATGAAATGCACACTGTTTCCCTCGGGAAAATGGAGATTTGAAAGGGATGCTGGTAGAAACATACATCTTTACATTAGCAGTGTGTGTTTCATCTGCTCGTCGTCTTGTTGAAGCTGAGCTGGAGTAATGGAGAGGCTTCGTTTGAGACTGTTTTAATGATTAATGTGAGCCGTGAGTCTGTTAAACTCTCTTCTCTAGTGGTTCCTTACAAGGCCTCTGATTAAACGCTGTTTCCAAACCCTTGTTTTAATCTTCAGCCACACATGCACAGAATAAAGATAAGCGCTCGCTTCATTTCCCTGTGCCTTCACAGCTCGTGCTGTAATGAAACCCGCGGTGTGTGTGTGGGGTGTGTGTGTGTGTGCGGTCGGCTCGTCTCGTCTCGTCTGAAGTGGGAGAGAAGCAGGTTAAGCTCCTCGGTTCCTCATCAGGAACATCAGATTGCCTTCGGATCGTGAACACGAGAGCCGTAGAGCCAAATCCCACAGAAATGGTGCTCAAATTGAGCCCGGAATGGAAATTGATCCCATTACCAGAGCCGGTGTTCCTGCGGGAGTGGAAGCTTTGAGCCAGCGTGGAGGAAACACGTCAGATGTGCTCTGAGTTACAGACGCTTCACAAAACATGTTTTATTCTGTTACCAGCAACATAACTGGGGGAATCGCACAGAGATACCAGTGGATCATGTATGATGGCAAAATCAAAAGGGATTAAACAATACATTATTATTGAATGCAAAAAAAATCTAATACAATAGAAATACATAGTCATGAGAAGAATGAAGAATGAATTTCACAATGCAAACATTCTAATGCTCATAAAATCACTCCTTCATTAAAAGCCAAATATAATTTCTTAATATTTATTTTTAACCAAATGCAGTGATTTCTCCTGTTGCATCTTTCAGATCCCATTTATGTTTCATTTATTTCTTAAAAAACGTAGAAAGATGTCATCCTGAATGCGATCCTCTCTGATATCAATGTTGTTATTCTTGCATTCAGAAGATTTGATGCTTTCACTGCTTCTGCTGTTGCGTCGCTCAGATGTCATGCGTGACTCAAAGACTCGAGGACATCAGTATATTTAATAAAAACAGCATTAATAATCATAAATGAGCATCAAATCCTCATATTAGAGTGATTTGTGAAGGATCATGTGACACTGAAGACTGGAGTAATGATGCTGAAAACTCACAGGAATAAATGACACTTCTCTATATATTCACACAGAAAACAGCTGATTCATTTTTGCTGTACTTGTATTTCTTGCATTTGGAAGCTTTTGGCCCTTTTATGAACCGCAACGCTCCCGTTTCAGATCCCATGCACGGGCCTCGGAGACTCCAGGTGGTGGACATCCAATCCAGGCAGTTCACGATCCGCTGGGAGCCGTTCGGATACAACGTGACTCGCTGCTACAGCTACAACCTGACGGTGCAGTACCGCTACACGGCCAGGGCTAAAGAGGAGACGCGTGAGGAGGTGTGTTACGATACACCGAGCGCGCCACAACACACCATCCGAAGCCTCCCGCCGTACACTAACGTTAGCATCCGACTGCTCCTGCGCAACCGTGAGGGAGTGAAGGAGAGCGACGAGCTGGACGTGCTGACCGACGAGGACGGTACGACACTCTCTCTCTCTCTCTTACCTAATCCCAAATCACATTATTCCTTTTCCTTCTTCATTGTGTTTCAATGGTTATCAAAAAACATGGCTCATTAATTGAAATCATGAAACTTATACAATTTAACAACAATTTATTATATATTATATATAGCATTTTAGGGCCCAATGAAATCTTTTATTTTTCCCCAAATTCTGTGTGTTCTGTTTACATTTTTCTAGATTTTTTTTATATTTAACTTACATTTGTATTAATCAAAATCATGTTTGAATTCATAAACATTAACACCTTAATTATTATAATTTGTTTTATATTTTTACTGTCATTTTTTTTATTTTCTAGCTTATTAATGGTTTAATTTTTCACAAATTCCATGTTTTAATTCATCTTCATTCTATTTTAATGGTAAAAATAAAAAAATATTTTTCATCAAAAGCATGTCTAATGAAGTCTAAAAACGTAAAAAAAAATTGTATGACCCTATAAAAATATTTTTTGTTTCTTAAATTCCGTTTTAGTTTTCCCAATTTCTGTGTTATCTGTTTTAATTTTCCTGGATATTAATCTTTTTTATAGTTTTCTTAAATTTAAATCAGTTGAATTCATAAAAAAAAAAGAACTGATCAAATGAATGAGTTTTTACTGTAATAAGGCCTTATGAAATATTTTCATTTTCCAGAAATTGTGCCATCTGTTTTTTTTCTTCTGGATTTATGATTTTTTTTTCTGGATTTATGATTTACTGTTAAAGTTAAAACAGAAAAAAAAATTTTTTTTTATTTTGAGAAGCACATTCTACTGTACAATAGTAATATATTTCTGTCATAATTTCTTCAAGCTAAACCAAGCTTTTATTCTGGCGGGTTGCGGTGAGATCTGCCGATAGTCTCCTCTCGTCACATGGAGAAACTGGAGATGAAGTTATAGTACGAGTTCATATGATAAACATTGACATCTTTTAGAAAACCTTATAAAGCCTCAGACATGATTCTAGTGTAATGAGTTTGGATAAGTGTTTAATAAAGCCATTGAAACACAAAGTTCATCAGGGACGAGGTCGTTTGTGTCGCACTTCATTCCGTTTACATCATGAATGGCTCGTGTGTGTCAGGTTTCGGTGTGAAGTGTGTGTTATTTTACCGCACAATAGCGTCTGTATAACCGTCATGTTTCACGAGGAGCGTCTCGAAGCGAGTGAGTTTGAGTCTGGAGATGCTGGAGGTCGAGGAGACACGAACAGGCCTTGGTTACCTGGAGCGTGTCCATGTTCCTTTAGACTGAACAGATGAAGGATCTGCTCATGCTTTCAGGCGTTTGGAGAACAAGTTCTTTATTGAATACAAGAGAATATTGATTAAAAATAAGTCAGTGTCTCTTCAACTCAATATGTGTCTGTGATCTACTCAGTGTTTTGTTTATTGCAGTTCCCGGCGCCGTCCCGTTGGAGTCCATCCAGGGAAACACGTTTGAGGAGAAGATCGGCCTCCGCTGGAGAGAGCCTCTTCAGACCTTCGGGATCATCAAGCAGTACGAGGTGCGTCTCCACTCCTTCCTCACTCACCACACGCTCTTAATGGACTCATAAATCTAGACTAATAACCTTTAGATCTGAGCGAACGAGCATGTTAACTCAATCTGTTACCGGATGAGTAAAGCGTCGTCACGTCAGGAGAGATTCGAGTAAAGCTGAAGATCCACAGGAATCTCTTCCACATCTCAGATCTGAACTCATGATGATCTCAGCAGATCCACATACGCTTTCATACAGTCCAGCCAAACACTCAGACACCAGAGATCATCTGTGATGTGTTTCACTAGTGTGATCAGGACACTATAGTTCATTTATGTAACACAAACTGTGACATATTATACCCAAAAGCTCTTCATACAGAGACTAAAATGATTGGGACACTTTGAGCTGATCATGTTCTGCTGAAGTGTTTTGTCTTTAATTGCTAATGCTCTTTTTACACACAGACTGAACAAAATGAAGCATTGCTTGGTGATTGGTTGAGCTAAACTGGTATTATCTAATTGTGTAGTTAAATTTAACAGCTGACAGATATTCAACATAATTGATGTGTGAGACAGTCTAACAGAAGGATGGACAATAATGGCGTCGGAGTGGATGTAGTCTGACTCTCTCGACTCGCTCTCGATGACGACTGCCGTCTGTGGAAGAGCAAACGCTGAGCTCTTGTTTTCCGTTGTTTCAGTGTTTCGGTGAAAGACTCCTGGATTTGTAGGGCACTGGAATAACAAACAGAGCACATACCGGAGCGATGGACTCACGGGAATGTGGGAAAATCACAGGCGAGAGGAAACATGTTTCCATTACGGGAAACAACAGGATTCATGATCCCGCTGCGGTGTGAAGAGAGTCAGAGAGTTAGAGAGTCAAACCCTCACAAACGCTCATTAAATGGGACAAATCAAGTAAAAATGTTTCGTCTTTGATCGGAAAATTCAACAACATTATATCAAACTTTCATAATTTACTTAATCTTTTAACTGAGAAGATTGAACTATATTTAAAGTCAATCATTTTATCTCTTAAAACTATATTATTTAAGCGTTTTTTCCTTGAAAAAAAATTCTTCATGCTTTAAAATATCTTGACTGTAACTCGACACCCTCGCCTCATTTAGTATGCGTGGTTCTATGAATATGCAGATGAGCCCTGCCTCCACTCACTCACTCAGCTCTTAATGTTGATCAGGAACACACGGATGTTCACTAACCCGCCGAAGTCTCCCGGTTTGATTGACAAAGTTGTTTTTATTGTTTAAAATATTTATTTGAACCCATTAAAATGCAGATCCGGTTGTAAATAATAGTGAATAAATTCCTCCAAAAATGTTTTCATATTGAATCATCTTTTCTAAATGGAAGGACTTGTTTCCTGATGAACATCTTCTGTATCTGTAGCTTTACTGCAGTAAAAAGAGGGTTTTCACACCATAAAGAACCATTTCCGGTTCCCCAAAGAACCTCTCAGTGATCAGTTCATAACAGAACCATTTTATTTTTAGTGTAAAGAACATTTTAATAACTTTATCCGCTATAAAGACCTTTGGGAAGATTTCCAATAAATAGATCCCAGAAGGCCAATAAATAAGCTTTGTTTTTAATGTGTCACATTATAGAAGTGAAATATGTTGCTTTTTTTTTTTTTTTACCATAAAGATGAATTTCACACACAATATATAATTGTCAAATTTGATTTCAAAATACAAATTATGTTGTGCATTAAAAAAAGAGACAAATTAGCATTTCACCCCCAAATTGTCTTTTACTGTAATTCAAAAAAGTCATTTTCATTCAAATATAAAAAAAGTCACAATGCAAAACATCTTCATGCTCCAAAAACACTTTTTTTAAGTACGATTTTACTCTGTCAGATCCCTGTGTGTGTGTGTGTGTGTGTGTGTGTGTGTGTGTGTGTGTGTGTGTGTGTGTGTGCGTCGCTGAAGCTGACGGTGTGTTGTGTGTGTGTGTGTGTGTGTGTGTGTGTGTGTGTGTGTGTGTGTGTGTGTGTGTGTGCATCGCTGAAGCTCACGGTGTTTTGTGTGTGTGTGTGTGTGTGTGTGTGTCCACGGTGTGTTGTGTGAGCGCCGGGACATTGTGTGTGTGTGTGTGTGTGTGTGTGTGTGCATCGCTGAAGCTCACGGTGTTTTGTGTGTGTGTGTGTGTGTGTGTGTGTCCACGGTGTGTTGTGTGAGCGCCGGGACATTGTGTGTGTGTGTGTGTGTGTGTGTGCGTGTCCACGGTGTGTTGTGTGAGCGCCGGGACATTGTGTGTGTGTGTGTGTGTGTGTGCATCGCTGAAGCTCACGGTGTTTTGTGTGTGTGTGTGTGTGTGTGTCCACGGTGTGTTGTGTGATCGCCGGGACATTGTGTGTGTGTGTGTGTGTGTGTGTGTGTGCATCGCTGAAGCTCACAGTGTTTTGTGTGTGTGTGTGTGTCCACGGTGTGTTGTGTGAGCGCCGGGACATTGTGTGTGTGTGTGTGTGTGTGTGTGTGCGTCGCTGAAGCTGACGGTGTGTTGTGTGTGTGTGTGTGTGTGTGTGTGTGTGTGTGTGTGTGTGTGTGTGTGTCCACGGTGTGTTGTGTGAGCGCTGGGACATTGTGTGTGTGTGTGTGTGTGTGTGTGTGTGTGTGCGTCGCTGAAGCTGACGGTGTGTTGTGTGTGTGTGTGTGTGTGTGTGTGTGTGTCGCTGAAGCTGATGGTGTGTTGTGTGAGCGCCGGGACATTGTGTGTGTGTGTGTGTGTGTGTGTGTGTGTGCGTCGCTGAAGCTGACGGTGTGTTGTGTGTGTGTGTGTGTGTGTGTGTGTGTGTGTCGCTGAAGCTGATGGTGTGCTGTGTGTGTGTGTGTGTGTGTGTGTGCGTCGCTGAAGCTGACGGTGTGTGTGTGTGTGTGTGTGTGTGTGTGTCCACAGTGTGTTGTGTGAGCGCCGGGACATTGTGTGTGTGTGTGTGTGTGTGTGTGTGCGTCGCTGAAGCTGACGGTGTGTGTGTGTGTGTGTGTGTGTGTGTGTGTGTCCACAGTGTGTTGTGTGAGCACCGGGACATTGTGTGTGTCGGTTCTGTGATTATTTCGGAAGTGTGACTCATTCTGTGCCGAGAAACTCTGAACAAAGCGCCGCTCAAAAGACTCATTGTTGCAGAACTTCATTTGTGGAAATTCGAGCAATTAAGCTGTCACGTTCACGTAATGAAATTACACTCTGTCATCGCTGGGCTTTAAGGAAGTGTCAGGCTCTGATCCGAAGGGAACGGGACCAAACCCAAGCGTTCTGCCTCATTAGAGTCTTCAGGACACGCGTGTGTGTGTGTGTGTGTGTGTGTGTGTGTGTGTGTGTGATGGAGGTGTGTGTTCTGTCACACTCGTGAGCTGCTGCTGCTTCTTGTCATTCAGCGCAGTGTCGCCCCTGAGCATTCTGGGTAAAGTGCTTTGCTCAGGAACACAGTAATGATGAGCAGGACTGGGATCACAGGAAACGTGCTGTTCTGGGGTCAGACCTTCATCAACTATACAAAAAAAGCTCCTGTTATGTATTTTCTGGACATTATCTTTCATGTGTAATAAAGTGGTTTCTGAATGTAAAAGTCTGCAAAGTTTTAAGTGCCGATAAAAGAAAGAAGTGATTCTGAACTGAAACGAGTCGTCAATAATTCAGTCTCACTTCCTGTTACAATGTAACAGTGTAACTAATTAGCATAATGCCCGCCTGTGGTCTTGATTGGCTGACAGCGTCTCTTAGCTCCGCCCTCAAACACTGTAGTGTATCTGAGACTGGGAGAGTTTGGTTCGTGTTGTTCATGTGGAGAAGACGCTGTTTTCTGAGATTGATACGGTAAACCCACGCCATCGTCACTGTTCGTATCACTGTGATCAAGAGCTGAGATTCAGATATGATAATGAGCGTTTGCTTTCTGACCAATCACAGCAGAGCAGCTCTCAGAGAGGCGGAGCTTAGAGACACTGAGAGGAAAGATGCTGCAGTGGAGATTATGAGGACATTACAGTGAATGTGAATCTGTTGTAGGAGACTCAGAGACAACATTAGGAGCCTTTAAAACAGCATGATAGCGCACTTTAAAACAGCATGATAGCGCACTTTAAGGTTTTAAAAATGTCTTTTATCTAATATATTAATGTGTTTTTTATTTTTATTTTTATTTATTTATTTATTTTTATGCTGATTTTCTCTAAACTCTTCCATGGACTCTTCCAGCACTGACCGTTTGAAACCCGTCTCAACCAATAGTGTGTGTTTGGGGCGGGGCTATCTGTTTGGCCAACCAATGGTCGACGAGTGTTAGAAAGGACCGTTCTGCAACGCTTCACGTGTAAACATGGTGCATTCTGGGCTTCTACAGGTGCAGCTCTTGATTATGATTATCGAGGAGGAATAAGGTGTAGTGTGTTTCTGCTCGTCCACAATAAAGACGCATGCGGAATTCATGTGTTGTTCATCAGGAAGATTCCGTGTGATTGGTTCTGTGGCGTTTGATTGGCTGTGGGATCAGTGGAGGTTTCTCCATCTACCTGTCTCAGAGCCTCTGGGTGTTTCACCGCTGATGAGTGCGATCGCGATCCCTCTGTGGCCTTAAACGGGAGTCAGGATGGAGTGGCATTAGCCGGGCCGCTCATTAGCAACTGAATGATTTATTCAAATGAAGCCCCTCAGCCACTTTTCATTAAGTTATATTAGAAGCGCGGGGCGTCTCGTCTCCAGAAGAGAATGAAAGCTCCCCTTCTGCTCTCCTCCATCATAATGAAAGATTATATTCAGAAGCGCTTCCTGCATCATCCGGGAGCATCATGCTAACGGCTCTGACTCGTGTGTTGAGGAGAGCTTTAGACAAACCCTTCACCTTCACCAGCGACTCACGCTTCAGATGTTCACTACAAACACCCCTGAGGTTTTAGATGATATTTCAATTATCAAACACATTTATATGTTCATGCTTCTCTGATGATGGGTAATGGTCACATGACATGCAAGTAAACACATGAAATATTAGATTTTTTATAAAGGAAGTGTTTTATTCAGAATTTGTACCTGAATTTTGGAACCAAATGGAATAACAATAATAATAATAATTATTATTGTTATTATTATTATTATTATTATTTATGTATTTATTTATTTGATTTGTTTACATTTTTATTATTATTATTAATTTATGTATAAATATATATTTTAAATGTGTATTATTACTACTACTAATAATGATTGTTAAAAATGAATACATTAAATATGATTATTATTATTAATAATAATAATAATAATAATACAAATATTGATAAATAAAATGGTAATAATAATAATAATAATAATAAAATAAATTAATACATATGATAATAATATTTCTTAATTTTCTATTACTATTATTTCCTGTATTAATTTATTATATTTATTTATCAAATAATATTTATTATTATTCAAATAAATGAGCAAATGAATTATTATTGTTATTATCATTAATACAAAGATTTTTTTTATATTAAGAATAAATGAAATAATATTTTTATTCATTTATTTATTTTTGTATTATTATAATTGTCATTATTATTGTTTTAACTTTAATTATAAAAATTAAGACACAAATATATTATTGTTGTACTGTAAAATAAAAAAAATGATATTAATCAGTTACAATAGTAGAAGTTACAATACTAAAATGTATGTCTTAAACAACTGACTTTTAAACCCTCAAATGTTAATATTTCGAATCCTCAAGCTTTTATTGTGCTGTAAAACTGGTGAAATTCTATAATACTGTCCACAGAAATGTTGAAAATAGTGAAATGTTCAGATCACAGATGAATCGTCCACAATAAGACATGAAGAAAGAAAGAAAATGGAGTCAGTTTTGATTTGATGTTAAATATTCGTAATGAGAATACCCAGCGGGCCCGTGGGCCAATGGGACGGCACTGTGGGCGGAGCTTCTGTTGTGTAACCTGATCCTCTGTCATGTTGTGTTTGTGTGGTCAGATCTTCTACAAGGCCGTCAGCTCCTTTGACCCCGAGTTCGTCTTGACCAATCAGAGCGGGAAGGTCCTGAAGTCCATCAACGAGACGTCACACGTGTTCCTGGGTCTGTATCCCGGATCCACGTACTCCTTCACCATCAGAGCCAGCACTGTGAAGGGCTACGGGCCGCCCGTCATCACACAGTTCACCACCAAGATCTCACGTACGAGCCGTTCGGGTTATCTCTGAGTGTGTGTGTGTGTGTGTGTGTGTGTGTGTGTGCTCATATGTCATCTGTCAATCATAAACAGCTCCACGTATGCCGGGATATGACCAGGAGACTCCGCTGAATCAGAGCGACAGCACAGTGACGGTTCTGCTGAAGCCGGCCCGGAGTCGAGGAGCGCCCGTCAGGTGCGTCCTATCATCATCCTTATACTGAATATACTTTACTACTTTATAAAAGTTATTTTGCTGGAATACAAGAATTGCATTATATACTGTACATTATATACTGTACATGTCCAACACAGAAGGTGTTATTATTTACTCACTTTATGATCATCATCTCATGCTATTATAATGAGAAGCGTTTGGAAACTTGATGTTTTAAACATAATTCTAAATACACTTCCTGTCAAAAGTTTGGGATCGGTGCGATTTTTAATGTTTTATAAGAAGTCTCTTCTGCTCACCAAGGCTGTGTTTATGTGATTTAAAAATACCAAAAATACAGTAAAAACAGTGAAATATTATTGTAATGTAAATCATCTGTTTTCTATGTGAATATATAGTGAAGTGTAATTTATTCCTGTGATCAAAGCTGAATTTTCAGCATCATTACTCCAGTCTTCAGTGTCACATGATCCTTCACAAATCACTCTAATATGAAGATTTGATGCTCAAGAAACATTTATGATTATTATCAATGTTGAAAACCGTTATTTACATTGTTGTTTCAGGATTCTTTGATGAATAGAAAGTTCAAAAGAACCGCATTAATCTGAGATCGAAGCTTTTGTCGGTGCGTCCCGCTCTGCTCTCACTGTACAACAAATCTGTTAAATTTACAGTAAAAAAACGTATTTTATTATCTGATATAATGTTAATGTACCGACATATTGAAGTACTAATATCTGTTTTGTACCATTGTAATACACAACATTAAATGTAACATAAAACCCTAATGTACAACCGATTAGAAAAAACTCTGAAGAAACGGTTAATTCAACAAAAATAGTGTCACGCCGGGCATTGTGGGAATGTAAATTTACGTTTTTTCACTGTAAATTATAGAATGACTTGTTCTTTTTCACGTCCAAAAACTGTATGTTTTTTATTTTTTATTTCAGGATTCTTTGATGAATAGAAATGTACACAACGGTTTTCAACACTGATAATAATCATAAATGTTTCTTGAGCATCAAATCCTCATATTAGAGTGATTTGTGAAGGATCATGTGACACTGAAGACTGGAGTAATGATGCTGAACATTCAGCTTTGATCACAGGAATAAATTACACTTTACTATATATTCACATAGAAAATTTAAATTGTCATAATATTTAACAATATTACAGTTTTTTTTTTTTTAAATGCACGTTGGTGGACTTCTTTTAAAAAGATGAAAGTCTTTCCGATCCCAGACTTCTGTGTGTAAAGCGTGGGATCTCCGGCAGGACAGGGTACGGGATATGAGCAGATCTCCGGCAGGACAGGGTTAGGTACGGGATGTGAGCAGATCTCCGGCAGGACAGGGTTAGGTACGGGATATGAGCAGATCTCCGGCAGGACAGGGTTAGGTACGGGATGTGAGCAGATCTCCGGCAGGACAGGGTTAGGTACGGGATATGAGCAGATCTCCGGCAGGACAGGGTTAGGTACGGGATGTGAGCAGATCTCCGGCAGGACAGGGTTAGGTACGGGATATGAGCAGATCTCCGGAAGGACAGGGTTAGGTACGGGATATGAGCAGATCTCCGGCAGGACAGGGTTAGGTACGGGATATGAGCAGATCTCCGGCAAGACAGGGTACGGGATATGAGCAGATATGAGCAGATCTCCGGCAGGACAGGGTACGGGATATGAGCAGATATGAGCAGATATGAGCAGATCTCCGGCAGGACAGGGTACGGGATATGAGCAGATCTCCGGCAGGACAGGGTTAGGTACGGGATGTGAGCAGATCTCCGGCAGGACAGGGTTAGGTACGGGATATGAGCAGATCTCCGGCAGGACAGGGTTAGGTACGGGATGTGAGCAGATCTCCGGCAGGACAGGGTTAGGTACGGGATATGAGCAGATCTCCGGCAGGACAGGGTTAGGTACGGGATGTGAGCAGATCTCCGGCAGGACAGGGTTAGGTACGGGATATGAGCAGATCTCCGGAAGGACAGGGTTAGGTACGGGATATGAGCAGATCTCCGGCAGGACAGGGTTAGGTACGGGATATGAGCAGATCTCCGGCAAGACAGGGTACGGGATATGAGCAGATATGAGCAGATCTCCGGCAGGACAGGGTACGGGATATGAGCAGATATGAGCAGATATGAGCAGATCTCCGGCAGGACAGGGTACGGGATATGAGCAGATCTCCGGCAGGACAGGGTTAGGTACGGGATGTGAGCAGATCTCCGGCAGGACAGGGTTAGGTACGGGATATGAGCAGATCTCCGGCAGGACAGGGTTAGGTACGGGATGTGAGCAGATCTCCGGCAGGACAGGGTTAGGTACGGGATGTGAGCAGATCTCCGGAAGGACAGGGTTAGGTACGGGATATGAGCAGATCTCCGGCAGGACAGGGTTAGGTACGGGATATGAGCAGATCTCCGGCAAGACAGGGTACGGGATATGAGCAGATATGAGCAGATATGAGCAGATCTCCGGCAGGACAGGGTACGGGATATGAGCAGATATGAGCAGATATGAGCAGATCTCCGGCAGGACAGGGTACGGGATATGAGCAGATATGAGCAGATATGAGCAGATCTCCGGCAGGACAGGGTACGGGATATGAGCAGATATGAGCAGATATGAGCAGATATGAGCAGATCTCCGGCAGGACAGGGTACGGGATATGAGCAGATATGAGCAGATATGAGCAGATATGAGCAGATCTCCGGCAGGACAGGGTTAGGTACGGGATGTGAGCAGATCTCCGGCAGGACAGGGTTAGGTACGGGATGTGAGCAGATCTCCGGCAGGACAGGGTACGGGATATGAGCAGATATGAGCAGATATGAGCAGATATGAGCAGATCTCCGGCAGGACAGGGTTAGGTACGGGATGTGAGCAGATCTCCGGCAGGACAGGGTTAGGTACGGGATATGAACAGTGTTTAGCAGGAGATCGTCTCACTGTCAGTCTCTCAGCGGCGAGCGAGTCTCAGGTATAGTTGCACTTGTGATGATAATGATTCATAATTCATCAGATCGCTCTGGTCATGGGTCGCGTGTGTGTGAAGATAAAAGCGTCTGCAGAATGAATAAATGTAAATGTGAGTGTTATTGAAAACACTCAGCGCTACATATAGACGATGTGAAATCAGACCTGCACTCAGAGCTGCTGTCTAATGCTCAGAACGCTTGAGTTCTGCTGTAACTCTGTTCCTGCACGGCTTTAAAAGCTTCCATTAGAGTCCGAGAACACCAGGAGTTAGAGGAGACGCACATGTAGACTCGAAACTCACTTTACAGAGGCCTTAGTTCAGGAGAGAGAGAGAGAGGAAATGTGTTTGAAGAACACCTGTAATCATCATGAAGAAGCTCCAGTTCTTCTCTATATCAGTGTCAGTGTTCCTGAACTCCTGAAACGCCTCCATTGTAGTCTTGAGTTTCTTCCGGGAACGAACACGTCACAATATTCCTCATTATAATAATACATGCGCACAATAAAGGGGCGGGGCTTGGTTGTGTTAGTTAGTAGTGTGTTAAACTGGTGGTTATGGTAATTAGGGGTGGGACACACTCGAAGCGCTCGACCAATCACAACACACTGCCCTAGCCGACCAATCAGAGCACAGTGTGCTTTTCAGGAGGAGGGGCTTCAGAGTGAAGCGTGGTGTTTGTTTACAGTAAGCAACAGTAGATGTAGTGTGTGTGTGTGTTGCATTAAGGTCCTCACACACTGAGTCTGTTTACACACTGACACTGACTTTCATCCGTCATAAACAAATTTGGATCGGGTTTGATTTTCTGCATTTCTCGCATCCGTAACAAGCAGTTCGACAGTTCAGAGCCTCCGAATGACCAACACGAGAAAACACACACGTCAGTGTGGAAGAACCGTTACTCTGAACATCAGGAGTGATCGACACGGGTCTGTCAGTCCGGTGTAAACTGGTCTAAACTGGTCTAAACTGGTTTAATCAGTCACATGATCACTGGAGACCGTCTGATTACAGTCATTAATGAGTCTCAGAAGAAGCTTCTTCACTTCAGCAGAAGCACGGATGGACGGATGAGAGAATGATGGGAAGCTTCTTCACTTCAGCAGAAGCACGGATGGACGGATGAGAGAATGATGGGAAGCTTCTTCACTTCAGCAGAAGCACGGATGGACGGATGAGAGAATGATGGGAAGTTTCTTCACTTCAGCAGAAGCACGGATGGACGGATGAGAGAATGATGGGAAGCTTCTTCCCTTCAGCAGAAGCACGGATGGACGGATGAGAGAATGATGGGAAGCTTCTTCACTTCAGCAGAAGCACGGATGGACGGATGAGAGAATGATGGGAAGCTTCTTCCCTTCAGCAGAAGCACGGATGGACGGATGAGAGAATGATGGGAAGTTTCTTCACTTCAGCAGAAGCACGGATGGACGGATGAGAGAATGATGGGAAGCTTCTTCACTTCAGCAGAAGCACGGATGGACGGATGAGAGAATGATGGGAAGCTTCTTCACTTCAGCAGAAGCACGGATGGACGGATGAGAGAATGATGGGAAGTTTCTTCACTTCAGCAGAAGCACGGATGGACGGATGAGAGAATGATGGGAAGCTTCTTCACTTCAGCAGAAGCACGGATGGACGGATGAGAGAATGATGGGAAGCTTCTTCACTTCAGCAGAAGCACGGATGGACGGATGAGAGAATGATGGGAAGCTTCTTCACTTCAGCATCAATACATCAATAAACCACGCGCTGTTTTAGCACTCTCGGCTTTATGATAAAACATTCAGAACCTATTGTTGTCTGAGGCCGTTTTAATGGAGGTAGACAGACAGGTGACAGAAGTGTGTGTGTGTGTGTGTGTGTGTGTGTGTGTGTGTGTGTGACTCAGAGCCACATCCACAGGTGATGACAGGTGATAAAACCATTAAAACCATTAAAACCATCGCGCATCATATCCTGTCAGCGGATCCCGCTAATCATCCCCGGCGGCTCTTAATGAAACACACGTGTGGTTAATGACCAGAAGAGTGTGTGTTGTGTTTCCCGCCGGCGAGTGTGTGTTCTCACACATTAGAGGATCGAGATCAGAGCGCTTCAAGAGCAGAGACGCCTGTGCTTTATCAAAACTATACTCAATAACTCAGAACATTTACACAAACACTACAAACATTCTACAACTATAAATAAAACTGAAATAAAAATGTAAAATACTAAATATATTAAAACTGAAAAAAAAGAGGAATGACCACAACTGGGTTATTATAGTCAACTAAAACCAAACTTAAACTGATCATTTTCATGTAGTTTAACTTGATAAACTCAAACAAAAACTATATTGCCAAAAAAATAAATTAAAATGTGAAAAAAGGTTATAATTAAATATTATAAAACTTAAACTCTTATTTTATTCAGTTTAACTTGATGTACTAACACTTAAAAAAAAAGATAAACTACATAGATTTATTAAAAAACAATAACATAAAAATGACAAACATGCAACAATAATTCTAAATCTTTAAAATTATAAAACACAAAATAAATAAATATATATAATGGGATATCGATGATTTTAAAAAAGCACTGGGCCAAAATCCATATTGCAATATGACTGTTTTTGCTAGAAATTCAACAAATTAATAGTTTAATTAATAATGATTAGCCCTAATTAGCAAATATCATAGACTTCACTGCAAAAACACATTATAATTAGTATTTTATTTTTGTCTTGTTTTCCAGTACAAATTTCTAAACGTTCTTAAATCAAGAATGTAAAATGACTCCCACTGGGATCGGGATCGTGTTTTCCGGGGGGATTTGTCTCTGGGATCGGGATCGTGTGATCCGGGAATTGAGAGGCCGGATGGAAATAGAAGCGTGTGTTGTACATGCTCATAAGCGTGGAGATATGAATGGTGATATGAATGGTGATATGAATATGAATGCGAGGCTGATCCGAGATTAAACCGCAGATGTTGGTTCTGATCATGAATGATGGGATTGAAACGCGTGTGTGTGTGTGTGTGTGTGTGTGTGTGTGTGTGTGTGTGTGTGTGTGTGTGTGTTGTGTTTGTGTGTGTTTTGCTTCACGGCACAATAGAGTCGCTGGTGACGGATCAGTGTTTGTCAGATTCGGTGTGTTTCCGTCTCCCACGCCGGGCCTGCCGTCGCCCACACACACACAGACACACACACACACACACACACACACACAGACACACACACACACACGTAAAGCGCTGCTCTGCTTTTGTGTTTTCTGCTCCGCTGCATCGAAGCCAAGTGTAATGGAAAAGCATCCGCTCTCCTCTATTTGTGGAGACAATCGCTCCTGCGTCTGTTCTCTCGCTCTTCCCTCGGGGTGTCATGATCTGCCTCTTCTCGTCCTCCGTTTTTCTGCTTCTGTTGTTTCAGACGCTCACCAGAGTCTCAGTTCGCCTTCTTATACTATACATCTTATACTGCGCCCTAGAAGTATGTACTCTTATTGTGAAGTAAAAGTGCACACTTGTGAGTGTGTGTCAGAAGAGTAGACAAGCTTTGGGAAACACTATCACATCATACAGTTGTTGCTCTCCGTCATGTAAACTGACCTGTCAATCATCTTATCAAATATATAATCCTCCACACTTTATTTCCTCAGTGTCGGAGAGAGATGTTGATCTGCAGTCGCGGGTCTCTCATGCGGAGACTCTCCTCAGATTAATGCATTATTAATGATGATGTTAATGGTCAAACGGATCTTTATAAAAGTCCACATTGTTATTGCAGATGGAATATAACACGGATAACATTAAATACATATTTTTCTATCAGGATGAACTTTGATTAGTCACTCAAAGCTTTATCTAAACCTCTCACCGTCGGTCGCGCATATCCGCCATGTTTGTAGTTTTTAACACTTTTTACTCGTGTTTGTAGTTCCTCCTCCAAAGTGCAGTGGATTGTGGGTAATATTAGCTGTTATAGTGAGCACGGATCCACACTTCCAAAATCCACCGGGAATAGTAGATCATCCGAGGACTTCTGGCACACTCTCTTCAACACACTATGCTTTAGGACACACTTATTCTAATCTCACACACTGTTTAGGACGGAGAGTGTGAACATTGAGACGCAGGGTCTGTTTCTCAGCACTGATGATGATGATGATGAAGATGAGGATGAAGATGAGGATTCAGCTACAAACATGGCTGAACAAAAGTGTGTGTGACTCAGAAAGCTGCTTTCATTATGGGATGTATCGGATGCTGAAGTCTTTATCCCTGTTTGATTTCCCCCGCTCCTCGTAAAGATCGTCTCGTGCCGCTTTTACTGCCCGATTGGCTTTTTATGACAGTTTCTGTCAGTTTATGATATTTTATTCCAAGTTCATTTTTATTAACTTCTGCAGAAATCACAACAGTGTTTTGTCTTTATTGGTAGAATATTTATGTAACGCTCAGATCATATTTCACTCCAAAACAGAAAGAAAATGAGGCCTGGTTTTAGAACCAGTAGGTCTAATCTAATATATATATATATTATTATAACATTTCTCATGACTGTATATAAAGCAATTTTATAATCTATTTTATTTCAAGTCTTATTTAAATAGAAAATTTGTATGACTTTCTGCTTACAGCATTTGTCCAGTGAGTACTTCATTTTATATAATAATATTTATTTTTTTAATCACATTTTAGCTTATATTCTCATTACTGTCATGCAGAAAAATATTATTTTTAAAATAATCAGAGCCTTTTAATTTAGAATGTGACTTTGAGCTCACGCCATTTTCTAGTGTGTACTTAATTATTTTATATAAATAATGATTTATTAAAAATAAAATAAAATCTAAAATACTATTTATTTATTTATTATTTAAATTGAAAATGTCACATTATGCTAACACCAATTTTCCAATGAGTACTTTTTTAATATATAAATTGTGTATTTATTTTTTATTTATTTATTTTTATCTTAACAATAATTTTGACTTGATGACTTTAAGCACACACCGGTTTTCCTCAGAGCACTTTCCCCCATAGTTCTGCTGTGTCCTGGTCATGTTTGTGTGGTTCTGTTGGTTTATTAGTTTCTCTGGATCTGCTGATCCTGTGAGTCCGTCCAGAGGGCAGTTTCAGTGTCAGACTCTTTAAATCCAAATATACGGTCTTTGTGTCCCACTATAATCAAAGCCTCGGGCTCCAGAATCCCTGTTCTTATCCCGAACTCTCGCTGATCCTCAGGTCTCAGTCCGTGGACAGGTTTATGAGCGAGGGAATGAATCCAGATCTTGTAAAGCACAAGAGACTGATCAATACGCCCAGGTGCACATATATCACAGGTAAAGCAGGACTGAAGCCTGGTTCCCCAAGCCGGACCGCTGAAGATCAATCCCAGTCTCAGGATCAGCTTCCCAGTGGCCTGGGATTGGTCAACGGTCACGTGACTTGAAGGATCACTGGTTTAGGGTCTAATTGGCGTCCGGTTGCGTTTCAGTGCTGGATCTGCTCACACAGAAGGTGTGTGTTGTTCTCACTCAGAAGGTGTGTGTTGTTCTCCCTCAGAAGGTGTGTGTTGTTCTCCCTCAGAAGGTGTGTGTTGTTCTCCCTCAGAAGGTGTGTGTTGTTCTCCCTCAGAAGGTGTGTGTTGTTCTCCCTCAGAAGGTGTGTGTTGTTCTCCCTCAGAGTGTGTGTGTTGTTCTCCCTCAGAAGGTGTGTGTTGTTCTCCCTCAGAGTGTGTGTGTTGTTCTCCCTCAGAAGGTGTGTGTTGTTCTCCCTCAGAAGGTTGTTCTCCCTCAGAAGGTGTGTGTTGTTCTCCCTCAGAAGGTGTGTGTTGTGTTGTTGTTTATTGGACTCGTGTGCAGATTTCCTCACCAAACATCCCTGACGCTCCTCATGATGACTCCGGGTTCATATCCGTCAGTCGGATTCCTGTTGCCATGGATTCGGTTTCCTTCACATTAATTAAAGGAAGAGTTTCCAAGGTCGCTGATCCTCGGAGTCCGAATGCGGCGGGTGAAACGAGTGAAGGATATGAGGAAGATTATAGCAGGATTTACAGGGAATGAAAGAAAGGGAAGAAAACCAACTCCGTATCTGGAAACAAAATGACTTACAGTCACAACACTTTAGTATTGGATGATCAAAGCTGAAAAGACAGATGGATAGACAGATAGAGAGAGAGATAGAGAGATAGACAGACAGACAGACAGACAGACAGATAGAGAGAGAGAGAAAGAGAGAGAGATAGAGAGATAGACAGACAGACAGATAGAAAGAGAGAGAGAGAGAGATAGATAGATAGATAGATAGATAGATAGATAGACAGACAGACAGACAGATAGATAGAGAGAGAGATAGAGAGATAGACAGACAGACAGATAGAAAGATAGAGAGATAGACAGACAGACAGACAGACAGACAGACAGATAGATAGAGAGAGAGAGAAAGAGAGAGATAGACAGACAGACAGATAGAAAGATAGAGAGATAGACAGACAGACAGACAGACAGATAGATAGAGAGAGAGATAGATAGATAGATAGATAGACAGACAGACAGACAGATAGATAGAGAGATAGAGAGATAGACAGACAGACAGATAGAAAGATAGAAAGATAGACAGACAGACAGACAGATAGATAGAGAGAGAGAGAGAGAAAGAGAGAGATAGAGAGATAGACAGACAGACAGATAGACAGATAGAGAGAGAGATAGACAGACAGACAGACAGACAGATAGAAAGAGAGAGAGAGAGAGATAGATAGATAGATAGATAGACAGACAGACAGACAGACAGATAGATAGAGAGAGAGAGATAGAGAGATAGACAGACAGACAGATAGAAAGATAGAGAGATAGACAGACAGACAGACAGACAGACAGACAGACAGATAGATAGAGAGAGAGAGAAAGAGAGAGATAGAGAGATAGACAGACAGACAGATAGACAGATAGAAAGAGATAGATAGATAGATAGATAGATAGATAGACAGATGGATAGACAGATAGAGAGAGAGATAGACAGACAGACAGATAGAGAGAGAGAGAAAGAGAGATAGACAGACAGACAGATAGACAGATAGAAAGAGAGAGAGAGAGAGAGAGAGATAGATAGATAGACAGACAGACAGACAGATAGATAGAGAGAGAGAGATAGAGAGATAGACAGACAGACAGACAGATAGACAGATAGAAAGAGAGAGAGAGAGAGAGAGAGAGATAGATAGATAGATAGATAGATAGATAGATAGATAGATGGCTGCCATGGAAGAAATATTACATTTTAAACTATATTTATGTATAGATAAATGCAAATTACACACACTCTCACTGGTGGCTTCAGACCCCAATATAAACTTAAATAGTTGCAAATGTAAATAATTCATATAATATTCATAGGGCCCTATTTTAACGATCTGAAACGCAAGTATCAAGCGCGAAACGCAAGTACCTTTGTGGGCGGGTCTCGGCTGTTTCTCTTATACCGGCGGGATAAATGACTCTCCGACGCAAATCTAAAATGTGTTGGTGTGAAGAAGCTTCATTACTCATAGGTGTGGTTTGGGCATAACGTGAAATAAACCAATCAGAGCATCATCTCACATTCCCTTTAAGAGCAGGCGCGCTTGTTCCATGGCGGATTGCTATTATAACGGCGGATTTGCCAGACGCACGCCAGGAGCGGTTCACAGCCGAGGAGACCGACGTTCTCATCAGGGCCGTAAAACACAGAGAAGTGACATTGAGGATGGAGAAACACACCCAAATTAGCTTCGGTTAAACAGGCGTATGATAGTTTGGGTAAATGTGTAAGCTAGATTTATGCCTATTCTTTCACATCTTCATGGACACAACAATGATTTCCCTCGTGTGGAATATTTTTCCTTGTAATTATGTATGGTTTGCAAAAATGAGAACTGCTGCTTCTGTGTAGATGAGAGAATCAAAGTGTGTGTGTGTTGTGCACACGCTACATTATGGCCAAGCATGCGTCCTTAAAATAGCATCTGAACGCGCCGCTGACTTTAGACGAGGTTTCTCCTGGTCAGTGGAGGAATTGTTTTCTGAAACTGCAAAATAGCACCAGGGAACGTTTGCGCCGGAACACGCCTCCTCTTTTCCCTGAACCGCCCCCGGGAGCACAAGTTCATTCCCTAATTTACCGGCGTGCGTCTGTGGAGGGAAGAGTCCGCTGTGTGTCGGGTGAGAAACAGGAATGACACATGCGTCGAGTACAGACTCAGTTGTGCTGGTTGTGAGATAGGGCCCATAATCTTTATGACATAATATTGGTTAATGACTTCTTAAGGCGAGAAAAACCTGATAAATATCACCATACTTCACCAGCTGATTGATAACATTAATAATTGCAAAAATTTTTTGCATTACAAGTTTTCTGAAATGTTATGTTTAAATATGCAAATGAGACGTTATCTAATTAAATATGCCCTAATTTGCATACATTTTTAGAACAGAAATCTGAATATTGGATGAAGTCAGATTCAATATTCTTGTTTCATTTTTTTATGTGTAAATTAGAGTCAATAAAGGTTTACTGAGGGGATTTTGGATATCTGTATTTATCAGTGCACAAATCACAAAATACTGTCAACAGCCAAAAATAAATCTATTTTTTTGTATATATATATGAAGATTAGGAAGATTATATATGACCAAACCCCACTGTAAAAACCTTCAGAATATAGATAATAATAAAAGTGTAAAGTTGGGTGTGTGTCAGTGTTGCTGAAGTGGAGATTTCAGGCTCATATAGAGGAAACACCCTGTAGAGATACACACTGTAACTGACCTCTACAGACACACACAGATCAAGTGCTCTACAAGATACAGCTAAAGGTGTATTTCGGGTGTTTTCTGTCCACTTGTCCTGAAAAAACACTTTATGAAAAGCCAAAAATCCCAAATCTCAAAATTGCCAGATGCATGAACACAGTTTCTGCTCGTAGTGTCTCAATGTAAGATATATATCGAGAGTGGAGAATAAATCATCAGGAGTGTTTGTGTTTGTGATCAGAGTAACATTAGATGATCCTGATGATGATGATGATGATGGGTGTGTGTGTGTGTGTGTGTGTGTTCGCTCACACCTGTGATGTGTTCCAGTGATGAAGGCCTGTAGATTTCAGATCTGTAAAGTAATGGCTGGCCTTTAAGTCGTCAGTAAATCATCATAAAAGTCTGTTCTCCTCTTTAGCAGATGAATTATTGTTATGAATTATTGTCTGCTGACGCGCTCCGGCTCTGGCCTTTCTTCTCCTCACTCGTGATTTACCAGCTTTATCACTCGCTCTCCGTCTGGAATTAATATTTCATGCCATCTGATCTCACTGCTGTGTAGCTGTGCGGCTCCTCACGCCAAAAGGGCAACGCTAGATACATTCATTAAAGAAGTGAATATATATATAATATAGACATGCTGTAGGTGTGATGAGCATTTATTTTGAAGACACACATTAGTTCTCCAACCTGGTTTAATTTTAATAATAATTTTACCTCAAATTGTCATTAAACCGTTTCCCCCAGAAAGCGTGTGTGTGTGGCGTGTGTGTGTGTGTGGTGTGTGTGTGTGGCGTGTGTGTGTGTGGCGTGTGTGTGTGTGTGTGTGGCGTGTGCTGATGCTGAATGTGGAGTTTGACTTCATCTGATGGAGGAAAGTGTGTGTGTGTGGTGTGTGTGTGGTGTGTGTGTGGCGTGTGTGTGTGGCGCGTGTGTGTGTGTGGCGTGTGTGTGTGTGGCGTGTTTGTGTGTGACGTGTGTGTGGCGTGTGTGTGTGGCGTGTGTGTGGCGTGTGTGTGTGTGGCGTGTGTGTGTGTGGCGTGTGTGTGTGTGGCGTGTGTGTGTGTGGCGTGTGTGTGGTGTGTGTGTGTGTGGCGTGTGTGTGGTGTGTGTGTGGCGTGCGTGTGTGTGTGTGGCGTGCGTGTGTGTGTGTGGCGTGTGTGTGTGGCGTGTGCTGATGCTGAATGTGGAGTTTGACTTCATCTGATGGAGGAAAGTGTGTGTGTGTGGTGTGTGTGTGGCGCGTGTGTGTGGCGCGTGTGTGTGGTGTGTGTGTGGCGTGTGTGTGTGATGTGTGTGTGGCGTGTGTGTGTGTGGTGTGTGTGTGGCGTGTGTGTGTGATGTGTGTGTGGCGTGTGTGTGTGTGTGGCGTGTGTGTGTGGTGTGTGTGTGTGTGTGTGTGGCGTGTGTGTGTGTGGCGTGTGTATGTGGTGTGTGTGTGTGTGGTGTGTGTGTGGCGTGTGTGTGTGTGGTGTGTGTGTGTGTGGCGTGTGTGTGTATGGTGTGTGTGTGTGGCGTGTGTGTGTGTGGCGTGTGTGTGGCGTGTGGCGTGTGTGTGTGTGTGGCGTGTGTGTGTGGCGTGTGGCGTGTGTGTGTGGTGTATGTGTGGCGTGTGTGTGTGTGGCGTGTGTGTGTGGTGTATGTGTGGCGTGTGTGTGTGTGGCGTGTGTGTGTGGTGTATGTGTGGCGTGTGTGTGTGTGGCGTGTGTGTGTGGTGTATGTGTGGCGTGTGTGTGTGGCGTGTGGCGTGTGTGTGTGGTGTATGTGTGGCGTGTGGCGTGTGTGTGTGGTGTATGTGTGGCGTGTGTGTGTGGCGTGTGGCGTGTGTGTGTGGTGTATGTGTGGCGTGTGTGTGTGGCGTGTGGCGTGTGTGTGTGGTGTATGTGTGGCGTGTGTGGAGTTTGACTTCATCTATGTAGGATCCGCTCGCGTTCACAGGATTTACAGCAGAACATCGTGTAGCCGATTAGCGAAGGAGTAAATGATTCCAGAACAGAGCGTATTGATTCTATTAACCTTTGTGAAATAATTCATCCGTGTCTGATTAACCTAAAACCCTCCTAATTCAATTATTAATCAGTCAGGAATAATGTTCAGCTAATTGCAGCAATCTCACATTTTAATTGCGAGTTCGTTTGACGAGGTCGAGCTGCAGTTCTGACTTCACTGATGCGTTACGAACAGAACACTCAGACATGAGCTTCTCATAAAGGTGTAAATGTAAAAGTACTATGATACTGACATGTTCTTGGACATTTACCATGGTATGTTTTACTATGTATCTTGTACATGTACTGGGAATGCCTTCTGTCTGATTTGTTTGCTAATACACAAAATGGAAAACTAGATTTATGCTCAGTTTTTGGAAAATTCCACTGTTCCACACGAGTATGATGATAGATAGATAGATAGATAGATAGATTGATAGATAGATAGATAGATAGATAGATAGATTGATAGATAGATAGATATTCAATTATCAACAGTAATATACTGTAATTTAATGAATAGAGATGAATTAATGAGAGACGCTCTAGTTCTTGTCGAGCTGATTGGTCTGTGATTGGTCTGTGATTGGTAATATACAGTATTGGTCTGTGATTGGTCTGTAATTGGTCTGTGATTGGTAATATACAGTATTGGTCTGTGATTGGTCTGTAATTGGTCTGTGATTGGTAATATACAGTATTGGTCTGTGATTGGTCTGTAATTGGTCTGTGATTGGTAATATACAGTATTGGTCTGTGATTGGTCTGTGATTGGTAATATACAGTATTGGTCTGTTATTGGTCTGTGATTGGTAATATACAGTATTGGTCTGTGATTGGTCTGTGATTGGTAATATACAGTATTGGTCTGTGATTGGTCTGTGATTGGTAATATACAGTATTGGTCTGTGATTGGTCTGTGATTGGTAATATACAGTATTGGTCTGTGATTGGTAATATACAGTATTGGTCTGTGATTGGTCTGTGATTGGTAATATACAGTATTGGTCTGTGATTGGTAATATACAGTATTGGTCTGTGATTGGTCTGGTGTTTCTCCGTCAGAGGAAGAGAGTTCTGGATTTAGAGGAAGTTCGTCTCGGTTCTCGTCTGTAATAATAATCATTGGTCTCCGCGAGTCACAGACGGCCAGGATCCTCTCTAAGACTCTGGGCTCGGCGTTCTTGATCCTCCTGGAGAACTGAATAAAAAGCTTCACATCCGTCTTTTCGTATTCCATTATTCCTCCTACACATGAAGCGTGCCGAGACTGAACTCTCTGAACCCGTGCCGGAGCTGGTCCGTGTTTCCAAGCAGAACTCCAGCTCGTCCTGTGGGTCAAAGATCAGTGTTTTAACATCCGATCATCCGAGGCAGGACTGCGATCCGGTATTATCTGATGCGGTTTCGAGCTCCGCTATCAGATATAAACGAGCCGGATCTGCTTCAGTCTGTTAGTGAAGAGTGTTCAGAGGAAGAGTCTCGGCCCGGTCCACCGGATGATCCTGTGTAAACACTGTCCTGGTGAAGCCAACATGGATTCGCTGTGTTTTCCAGGAATCCAGCGCTCATATGATGAAGCCCTTTGGCTGTTGTGTGTTTGTGACAAGCCAGATTAACATGGAAGCTCAATCATCACAAATACTGTAAAAACTGTTATATTCTGAAATATTATTCAACTGTACAACAGTCAGGTCAAGTCACCTTTATTTATATAGCGCTTTTTATAATACAGATTGTTTCTAAGCAGCTTTAACAGGAAAATAATGTGGTTGCCAGAAATGTACCGTAAATGAATACGGTAGCAACATTTGAGGTTTTACAGACTTAACTTAAATTTACAGTAAAGAAACGTATTTCATTATCTGATAAAATGTTAATTTACTGAAATACTAAAATCTGTTTTGTACCGTTGTAATACACTGACATCCACCAATCACAGCAGAGATGAGAGTCACATGATGAATCAAAGCTCATCACTAACAGCTTCTCCACAAGCTGAGAAAGATCATACTGAGATATAGAAGCTGAACACTGTCATTCACACACACACTAATGCTAACACACATGAGGTTTTAAAAATGCTATAAACATTAATTTAACAACATTAAATGTAACATAAAACCCTAATGTACATAATTGATTAGAAAAAAATAAGAAAATCTATGAAGAAACAGTTATTTCAACAAAACTACATCAAATATGAAGTGTCACGCCGGGAATTATGAGTTTTTCACTGTAAATTATACAATGATTGGTTTAGTACAATGTATGGTTAGATCTATCACAGTTGTTCACTGTATATAGTACAGAACATTTCTGTTAACCAATTAACAGTATCATTAAAATCACAATACATTTTTACAGCGCAGTCTTCAGTGTCACATGATCCTTCAGAAATCATTGATGCTCAAGAAACATTTATGATTATTATCAGTGTTGGAAACAGTCATGTGTGTGTGTGAACTCTCTCATCAGTCAGCTGTGACCCACACACACTCTCACACACACATGTTTGTCCTGTAGTGTGTATCAGGTGGTGGTGGAGGAGGAGCGTCCCCGTCGTTCCCAGAGAGCCGCTGAGATCCTGCGCTGTTATCCCATTCCCATCCACTTCCAGAACTCATCCGGTCTGAACTCCCAGTACTACTTCAGCGCGGAGTTCCCGTCGGCCCGGATCCAGGCGCCGATGCCCTTCACCGTCGGGGACAACCGGACCTACAGCGGATACTGGAACCTTCCGCTGCTCCCGCACAAGAGCTACAGCGTCTACTATCA
>CM038642.1:312500-320000 GCA_021554675.1 Leuciscus idus | reverse complement strand
CCTCTCTCTCTCTCTCTCTCTCTCTCTCTCTCAGGAAACTAAGATCGATTGTGTTCGTGTGGCCACTAAAGGTGGGTCTGTGTGAGAGTAATCGAGTGACTGATTGAAACATGTTCCCTAAATGATTCCAGCATGTCTGTGGGAATGACTCTGACTGTGTTCGGATTGGAAAACTAGCTGAGCATTCACGGCACACACACACACACACACACTCACTCACTCACTCACTCACACACTCACACGAGGGAACGAGACGCTGCATCGATTGACGCTGAGGGAACACTTCGCCTGATGACGTCTTGAAGCACATGTAAAATCAGTCCAATGGTGTGGGGGAACATCAGAGGCGGGTGACGTCACGAACCAGGGAAATATGAACTATAAAGCTGCCCAAAAACACAGCAGCGCTAGCTTCGTAACAGTCTGAAGTACTTGCTGACAGGCACGTAGGAGATATGGCAATGAGTGACGCAGAGTCTCGTTCCCTCTTCAGGGAACCGAGGTTACAGTCGTAACCGAGGCGTTCCCTTTCAATGGGACTCGTGATGCGTCGATTGATGCTGAGGGAACATCTATACCAACGCCACCTTAGCGAGAAGTGTCTGTCCTGTGTGAAATAATAAGAGCAGCACTAGGGCGAGAGCACCTGGGACCCTGGTGTAGAGTCAAGGTTCGTAGAGTAGAACCTTACAAATGTGTGCGGTGAGGACTCGGCGTATCTCGGAGAGCAACTCCTGTCGTAAGGGCCTTGGAGGTCGAGTGGGAACGGATGGCCAAAGGTGAAGGCTGTCCGACCGACTCATAAGCAAGTGAGATCACCCACGCTCATTCTCTGCTGAGATGCAGGGGACCGAACCTGCTCGAGGGCCACCACGGTGGATAGGACCCCCATAAACCTGGGCGGGCGAGATACAAACTGTATTTGATACCCTTTTTCTATGGTCTGCAGGACCCAACGAAAAACATTAGGCATTAGCTTCCACGCTGCCAACAATTCTACTAGTGGCACTAGACTCTTGAGACTAGCTTCTGGTTGTTGTTGTGCAGTCAGTCCGACGCCCTGTAACGGTGAACCGTTGACTGGGAGGGACTGTCCTCATTGGCCTGAACCCTTGGGCATCAGGACCTCTTCCCCGCAGCCTTCTTGGAGATAATGACGTGCTCAGATCCATCTTACCCCCTTGAAGACTGTGGCTGAGAGCGCCCTCCCTGTCCCCAGCCTGTCTGAGGGGGAGCACGGGAGGCTACGCTCTGCTTGTGGGGGGCACGGTGTGAGGAGCTAGCTTTAGATGTTTGGGACATTATATATGAGAGCGACGGGGCAGGAGCTTCTGGAAAGCGGCCGTCTGCTTGCCTGACTCTGGAACCTCTCGACGACTGAATTAACAGCGTCGCAGAAGAGGCCAGCAGATAAGCTACGCCTAACTTTAATTGCATGACAGACTCGTTCAGAACTCGAAGATCCAAAATGGGACGCAACCCCCCCCATCCTTCTTTGGAACTATGAAATACCGGCTGTAAAACCCGGTTTCCCCGTTGGAGAGAGGTACATGTTCTATGACACCTTTCTCTAACAGAGTTTTCACTTCTTGTTCCATTACCAGGACCTGCTCGAGGCCCACCACGGTGGATAAGGACCTCCATAAACCTGGACGGGCCAGACCCGAACTGTATTTGATACCCTTTTTCTGTGGTCTGCAGGACCCTAAAGCTACAGGAGGCTACGCTCTGCTTCTGTGAGGCACGGTGTGAGGAGCTAGCTTTAGATGTTTGGGATATTAGATATGAGAGCGACGGGGAGGAGCTTCTGGAAAGCATCCGTGTGCTTGCCCGACTCCTGGAACCTCTCAACGTCACAGAAGAGGCCAGAAGGTGACGGGGCGCGTCCATCAGACAATTTTTGTCCTTCTCTTTAATATTGCTGAGGTTGAGCCACAGATGCCTCTCAGTGGCCACAAGGGCTGCCATAGAGCGGCCAATGGATTCAGCCGTCTCCTTGGTGGCCCTGAGAGATAAATCTGTGTTCACGAACTACGTCAGGACCAATTCCCCCGCTCTCGTCCATGTCTCCTCGGCTTGGTAGTCCTGCAGAAACTGTGAAGGCGAGCTGCAGCCTGACCAGCAGCTGAGTTAGCTTTACCCACTAGTGAAGATGTGGTTGTGACTGGCTCAGTCTGTAATGCCGGGGCCTTTAGGGAAGATGGCGCCCCTGGGGAGAGATAGCTCACGAGCGTCTCCTCCACTTTTGGCATCTCCTCATAACCGTGCTCTCTATAATCCGATATACAGGAATAGTTTGTTTGAGCACTATACACTCTGTACGAAACCGGTTTCTTGACACCTCGGTGTGGAGTTTGGGGAAAGGCGGTAGGCACCGGCGTTGAGGTTGTGACCATGATTGTAGGAAGCGTTCGTCCAGTTTGCTTGCTGGCCAGTCAATACTCAAGCCTTCAACCGCTCTCGTCACAACCTCAGCCAGCTCCTCGAACGCAGAGTCTGAGTCCTCCGTATCTCTCGTGTCGACTCTGATAACATCTAGTTCCTCAGTAGTCTCTCTATCCCTCGAGCGCTGACTCCTCACCCAAACAAGATACACAGAGAATGTGTGTGTCCACCCGTTAAATAACGCGGGCAGGGGTGCACACACACCCTAAACTGCTGCTTGCAGCATGACTTTAGATATAGAGATATAAAGACAAACAACACCAAATATGACAGGGACAGTTTCACAGTGCGCTACTTCAGACCGTTACGAACCTAGCGCTGCTGTGTTTCCGGGCAGCTTTATAGATCCCTGGATCGTGACGTCACCCGCCTCTGACGTTCACATGACGTTCACGACGTCATCACGCGAAGCGTTCCCTCAGCGTCAACCGACCTTGAAAGGGAACTCGTGCTTACCGACAAATTGAGATGTTCTGTCCTTCAAACTGCAGTCTCTACAACGAGCTTTGACGGCCTTTATACCTGTTTATACCTGTCAATCATCACACACAAACACACACACACACACACACACACACACACACACACACACACACACACACACACACACACTCTTATTAAATGAGCTTCTTCCTCAGTGTTTCTGTCTTGTTTTCCAGCACAAACATCTAAACATTCTTAAATCAAGATTAATTTACTGGAGAAACACAATGACTGAAGATATTAACGCTTGTTTAATGAAAAATGTATCAAAATAAAGTGAGTTTGTGCTTAAAACAAGAGCAAATATGTGTCAGTGGAGTCAGAACTATAATCTTGTTTTCTCTTTGAATTAAGTAGATTTGTCTGACTCCACTGGTTACCGAATGTCTTGAAAGGGTATATTTTCATATTTTTGAGGAGCTCGGTTGTGTTTTCCACACATGTCAAAATGTACATGCAATAATTCACTGACCTTCAATGTCAAGCTATTAATTCTCACTGAGCATGTGATTAAAACTTCTGTCTTTCTCGAGCTCTTTTCTAAAGCCCTCGTGAGCCGCCGCTCTGATGTCCATCACATTCGCTCACTATAGATCAGTTGCTATGCTAACGATGCCATACTTCTGATCAATTATGAGTGTAAGCGAAGGATTGATCATGTGATTGTCCGTAAAGCGGCCGCTCGCGAGGGTTTGTGTGGAGCCTGTGTCTCTCTCTCTGCATTAATAACCTGTGAATGAAGGAATGCCTCCCTCTCTCTCTCTCTCTCTCTCTCTCTCTCTCCTCTCTCTCCCTCTCTATCTCTCTATCTCTCTCTCTCTCTCTCTCTCTCTCTCCCTCTCTCTCTCTGCATGTTGGCTGGATCTCTTCTCTTCTTCTAGCTGCCATTATTGTGACACAGCTCACCACACCATATGTGCGAATCGCACCCGCTGCCGGCGACAGCCAACTAACAGGTCAGAACTACCACCGTCCACATCAGTGTGTGTGTGTGTGTGTGTGTGTGTCCTGGTAAACCCAAAATGTCCCCAAAAAGATGCCAGTATCTAAAATCCTTGTCCTTGTGTGTTTTGGTCCCCATGAGGAAAACAGATCATAGATCATAAATCATACAGAATGAGTTTTTTTGAAAATGTGAAAATGCAGAAAGTTTTGTGTGATGGGTAGGGTTAGGGTGTGTGTGTGTGTGTGTGTGTGTGTGTGTGTGTGTGTGTGTGTGATGGGTAGATTTAGGGTTTGTGTGTGTGTGTGTGTGTGTGTGTGTGTGTGATGGGTAGGTTTTGCCTATGCAGAGTCCCCACAAAGATAGTGAACCAAACGTGTGTGAGTGTGTGTGTGAAGGGTAGGTTTAGGGTTAGTGTGTGTGTGTGTGTGTGTGTGTGTGTGTGTGATGGGTAGATTTAGGGTTTGTGTGTGTGTGTGTGTGTGTGTGTGTGTGTGTGTGTGTGTGTGTGTGTGTGTGTGTGTGTGTGTGTGTGTGTGTGTGTGTGTGTGTGTGTGATGGGTAGGTTTTGCCTATGGAGAGTCCCCACAAAGATAGTGAACCAAACGTGTGTGAGTGTGTGTGTGAAGGGTAGGTTTAGGGTTAGTGTGTGTGTGTGTGTGTGTGTGTGTGTGTCTATGAGTGCGTGCGTGTGCGTGTGTGTGTGATTGCTAAACCAGTCCAGTTTCTGCTTTGTGTGTGTGTTCATGTCTAGATCATACTTCATTCCAAAAATAAATAAATATATATATATATATATATATATATATATATCAAATTCTATTATATTTTCTATTATTTTTCTATTTACATTTTCTAGTATATTTATATTTTATGGAATTTATACATTATACAAATATTTTATACTTTTATTTATATTATTTATTATTTTTATAATAATTTCTTTTTTTCTTTTTTAAAATTAATTTTGTATATTTTTTATTAATAGTAAATGTTTATTTTAAGCATGAAGATTTGGCGTTTTCCTAAAATGTTAATTTACATAATGTGAAAATAACAACATTAAGTTGTTGTTTTTCCAGTTGTTTATATATCATGGTAGTGTTTGTTTTACTGCCCTAAAGTTATGCAGATTTGAACAAATAAATCATGATTTTGTAGTAATGAGAATCATCTTTGAGAAATCTCAAAACTAAAGCATCTGGATGCATTACAGTCATGAGATTTGAGGATATTGTTTAATTGTCGTGAAAATAACGTCACTAAAAATATATATTATTCTTCAATCACTATTCATAATGTTCTTATGCCAAATGTAATTCATTCATCTTTTTTTTTTTTTTTAATATGAGCTGGACATGTTTTTTTGTTGTTGTTTTATAAAGTCTGTGCAACTTTTTCATTGCTTGTTTATAGTGCTCTGGGGTATATATCTGCTCCGTGTGTGTGTGTGTGTGTGTGTGTGTGTGTGTGTGTGACCCGGGACTGAATGTTTAGTTGTGTTTGTCGATTGCTTTCAGCTGTGAATGGATGCAGGTTGAAAAAGGTAATTGAGGATTTTCAGGGTTACGCTCGTCTGACGAGCCTCGTTTGATCCCGGCTGTTTTGCTTCCCGCAGAAGGTCACTTTCTATTAGCCGAATCTGCGCGCTGAATACACACATTTACTGCGGGAAATAAACGCTGGAGCAGGAGTCACTAAATTAGCTGCTTTTTATTCAGCGCTGATGTCCGTCGAAGGAATCGATGTGACCCGGCAGACCCTGAACTAAAGACCGCAGCGCATGACAAGCTCATCCCGTTTAAATTACATTTCAATATTCCCAGTCCAGCTGAAGCTCTCATCCGCCGCTGTCAGAGATGTTTCACACATCAGCGTTTAAATACTAACAATTGATAAAATACTAAATAATTATGATATAGTCAAAATTATGAGATGAAATAGTCAATTATGAGACAAACATCCAAATGATAAAATACTAAATCATAATTATGATATAGTCAAAATGATGAGATTTAATAGTCAATTATGAAGTAAAATTGTCAATTATGAGAAAAAAATTTTATATTATGAGACAAACGTCAAAATGATAAAATACTAAATCAAAATTGTGAGATAGTCAAAATGATGATTGAAAAGTCATAATTATGAGATAATAAGCAATAATTGCGAGATAAAATAGTCAATTATGAGACAAACATCCGAAATGATAAAATACTAAATCATAATTGTGAGATAGTCAAAATGATGATTGAAAAGTCATAATTATGAGATAATAAGCAATAATTGCAAGATAAAATAGTCAATTATGAGACAAACATCCAAATGATAAAATACTAAATCATAATTATGAGATTAAATAGTCAATTATGAGATTAAATAGTCAATTATGAGACAAACATCAAAATGATAAAATACTAAATCATAATTGTGAGATAGTCAAAATGATGATTGAAAAGTCATAATTATGAGATAATAAGAAACAATTGTGAGATAAAAAGTTTGAAATTGACAGTCATAATTATGGCATAATAAGTCATAATGCTGAAATACTAAGTCGTAAAATAAGATAAAAAGTCTAAATTATGAGATTAAAAAGTTAATTATGAAACAAAAGTCAAAATGATGAAATACTGAGATAAAAAGTCATAATTATGAGATAAAAAGTTGAAATTGACAAAAAGTTGAAATTATAAGATAAAAGTTCAAAATAAAAATAAGATTAAAAATCAGATTTGAATGTAAATTTTTACTTTTTATACTAGAATTATGACTTTGCATGTCATAATTACAATTTTATGATTTATCAAAGCATGAATTCGGGCTTCTGTTGTTGTTCTTCCTTGAGAATCACATGCGGCGAAACAGAAACCCAAACCCGGCAACCGTCCTCCGTCACCATGGCAACGGCTGAGGGATGCTGTCAGGCCGTCACCATGGCAACGGCTGAGGAAATGTAGCGAATCCGGCCCAAAATCCACAATGTTTTTCGTTTAGAGCTGAGAATTGATATTTGGCTCGACATGCATCTCGAGTTCCAGTGATCTCTCCGGAGAAACATCTGAGACTCGTTCACTATGCTCTCTAGGAGAAACATCTCAGATCTTAAAGTCGTTCTCTTTTCTACAAGCAAAGCCAGGCTAGTCTAACCAGTGATTAACTTGATTAATGGTCCACCAACACTAACCTGTTTTACTAACAAGCACATCATTATATAGATCTTCCTTCATCCACTGATGTTCTGTGCGTCACATGTCCATCTGTCTTAAAGTCTGCTGTTAAAACAAATAAAGAACCGATGTAGGAGAATAGTTATTATATTACAAACTCTGTATATTTGTGCAGTGTGTGCATGTCCAAAACTATATCCCGATATGAAGCTTGTGAGATATAAACACACACATCAACCCGATCACATGATCAGCACTCATGTAAACACTACAGTCAGAGTCATCAATCAGAACCAGTTCAGTCCCGACTGACACACAAGTGGTGCATGTAAACGAAGCCACTGGTTTGGTGTTGCAGTGACTGGTTTGGTGTGACTGGTTTGGTGTTGCAGTGACTGGTTTGGTGTGACTGGTTTGGTGTTGCAGTGTCTGGTTTGGTGTGACTGGTTTGGTGTTGCA
>CM038642.1:277500-305000 GCA_021554675.1 Leuciscus idus | reverse complement strand
ATATTAATGAAATATCATGATGATGGGCCCTATTTTAACGATCTGAAACACAAGTACCTCTGTGGGCGGGTCTCGGCTGTTGCTGTTATACCGGCGGGATAAATGACTCTCCGACGCAAATCTAAAATGTGTTGGTCTGAAGAAGCTTCATTACTCATAGGTGTGGTTTGGGCGTAACGTGAAATAAACCAATCAGAGCGTCATCTCACATTCCCTTTAAGAGCAGGCGCGCTTGTTCCATGGCGGATTGCTATTATAACGGCGGATTTGCCAGACGAGCGCCAGGAGCGGTTCACATCCGAGGAGACCGACGTTCTCGTCAGGGCCGTAAAACACAGAGAAGTGACATTGGGGATGGAGAAACACACACAAATTAGCTTCGGTTAAACAGGCGTATAATAATTTGGGTAAATGTGTAAGCTAGATTTATGCCTATCAGTGTTTCCCCTATAAATTTTTCCAGCAGCGGTGCTGTTACGTGCCGGAGGTTGTTACCAAGCCGCTCGCGGGGGGTCCGGGGGCATGCACCCCTGTAAGATATTTTTTTTATTATTATTACCCCTTAAACCATGATTTCTGGCAAGTTTTGTGGATAGAAATGGACATTTTGAGACATACAAATTTGACATTCCATCAACAGAAGGCATGATTATTGCAGCACGTACCTTGAACTGGTCACAAACAGGATTAGGACAGGATTATTGTTATTTGTTTTTCTTTTGTGTTAATTTTCAGCTGTAAGGTAGAAATTGATAGTGAAAAAATGAAACTCTTTCCACCTTACCTGCACTACTGATCTTTTTTTCTGTAACACACTTTAGCACTTAGATACATCATCATGTAACCAGTACTTTTATTTATTTTATCCTGTAGACATTTTGAACATTAAAATCCAAATGAAACTTTTCATTAGTTTAAAAGGTGACTAGCTTGCAAAGCCACTAACCTCCAGGGACGTGCAAAGAGTTCATCAGGGGCAGGGGCTCAAATGTAAGAAACGGTAATGTAATAAAAATGCTGTGATTAATCGCAATTAATCGCATTTCCCCCAAACTTTTAATCATCCATATTTAAATGTAGAATCACTAATTAAATTAAACACACAAAAAAGGGGGAAAAAAGAAAAATGTCCACACAAATTGGACAGAAAATAGCCCTATATTAAAATATAAAACACCAATATATTATTCTTCATTCAGTCCTATGCAACTGACTAATTATCAAAATAAAGTATAGTCATACAAAGCTATTATTACCAGAGCATGTGATCAGAGCAGGTCATTTTACCATTGTTGCCCGGCATGGCTATACCAGCTCAGCAAACAGAAGTCTACTACTGAAAAATGTCACGTTATTTGAGCGGATTTTGCTTTTCCAGTGCGTGATCGGTAGCCAACATGATTGGAGCGTTTGGGCCGTTAAGGAGCAGAACGCGCAGCGCAAAGACGGAGCGGAACATTGAGCAGATAGCGCAGTGCGCCGACACACACACACGCTTGCCGCGCGCCCACATTTGAAATATTTGCATGTGAACGTGAATGTGAAGTGAACGGCCCCTTATGGCAACGTGACATTAGCCTAATCAAAAATATTTCCATTTGCTCTTTCCTTGTCAACAAGTGGATTCAGAGCCATCACATTAGCAGCGCCGCCGGTCGCCATGTTTCAGTGTTTTTAGGTGTGTACAGTGTAAGTGAATGTCGTGATATTACTGATCATGTGAAGATTTTGCAGCGGCGCTGAAAATCCGCTGCCTAATACATTGTAGGGGAAACACTGCCTATTCTTCCACATCTTCATGGACACAACAATGATTTCCCTCGTGTGGAATATTTTTCCTTGTAATAATGTATGATTTGAAAAAATGGCAACTGTGTAGATGAGAGAAGCAAAGTGTGTGTGTGTTGTGCACACGCTACATTATGGCCAAGCATGCGCCCTTAAAATAGCATCTGAACGCGCCGCTGACTTTAGACGAGGTTTCTCCTGGTCAGTGGAGGAATTGTTTTCTGAAACTGCAAAATAGCACCAGGGAACGTTTGCGCCGGAACACGCCTCCTCTTTTCCCTGAACCGCCCCCGGGAGCGCAAGTTCATTCCCTAATTTACCGACGTGCGTCTGTGTAGGGAAGAGTCCGCTGTGTGTCGGGTGAGAAACAGGAATGACACATGCGTCGTGTACAGAGTCAGTTGTGCTGGGAGTGAGATAGGGCTCTATGTGTCTGATTGTGTCGCATCGCAGCAGTTTCTCTCTCTGAACGTGGACAGACTCATTCGTCAGATAATTAAAACAGAAAGGACAGATCAAATATTAGAAAATTTGACATAATTGTATTCTTGCCTTAAATATTGCCGTTTTTGAGTGTGCGGTCGCCGTTGGTTTAACTGGTTTAACTGGAGCGCTTCATCCCGGCCTCAGTGGCGGCTCACACACACCAGACGAGAGCGTCATCACTCCTTTACTCTAAATGCTAATGAGATCAGAAGAGCAGAGTTTGGAAACGAGTCTCCAACAGCAATCACACTCCATAATTAAATTACGGTCTAATTAACGTCTATTAATGTGTGTGTGTGAAGCACACCTGGGGATTATAGCGCAAATCCTCCCGAAAGCTCCCGGAGGAGAGGAAGGGGATCCGCTCTCGCCCGGAGAGAGAGCCACTCACTGCCAGAACGCATATATTATCATGTGTTCACTTCATGAACTTTATAATGTCTAAACGCGTGTGTGTCAAACATCAGCGCTGCCCTCTTTAATTCAGGTCGATCAGGGTCAGAGGTCAGAGGTCAAGGGTCAGCGCTCTGAAGTGAGTCCAGTTTCTTCATTCATATTTCTGCTCATATTAATACAGCTCAGCGCTCTGTGCCTCATCCTCACACCAGAGAAACTAAAACACTCAACAAACTGTTTTTCTCTCTAATGCGTCTTTGTTTTCGCATCACAAGATTCAGAGAATACAGAGAATATCACTCTCTAATAGTTAGGGTCTTTAGTCACACTCCATTTTTGATGCATCATATAGTTTAATATAAATATACACTGAAATGCTGAATTTTTTATATTTATTGAGTTTTACAAATATGTATTTAAATATTATTAAATATTATGTATATTAAATATATTATTATTATTATTTTATTATTATTAAATATGTATTTAAATATTATATAATATTATATGTGTGTGTATACACTGAAAAAAAATTACTTGTAGGATTTCATAAATCCACTTACACATTTAAAGTAAATGTTACTGTGTATAGCCATAATAAGCTGTATGTAATATGAACTATTTATTATGAATTAAAAAAAAATATTTCTAAATTATTATTAACTGTTATAAGTTATGTAATTTATAACTTTATTATCATTAATTAACTGAACCAAATTTCATTGCATTTTTTTTTTTTTGTAAACGTGTTTTTTGGCTGATTTTTCAATTTTCAGTCGTCCTTGAAATGTTGTGAATCTCCGAGTTTTAAATAGAAAGTCCATGTGAGAAACACAGTTGTTTTCAGCCTCTATTTAAAGACACACAAACATTTATTCCATTTGTAAGAGCTTTGAAATATTTATTTGCTGAACAGAGATGTTTGAGTGGAGGAGAGCGACGGGTGGTGGTTTAATGGACATGATGAGGCTGGCGCGCGCGCGCACACACACACACACTGCATGATTACGGTACGCTCTGTGTTTATGATGAGTGATATCATAAGCAGTTTATGTGTCTCTCTCTGACAGACGGCAGATGTTTGCAGATCTCAGCTTCACCTGAAGCCGTTTCATTAAACTGTCAACACATTACGTCTTAATATTTCTCCACGTCATATAACCCTTCACGCCTGAAGAGCTCATTCACAGAAACACACACACACATTCACAGAAACACACACACACACACACATTCACAGAAACACACACACACATTCACAGAAACACACACACTCACATTCACAGAAACACACACACACATTCACAGAAACACACACACACGCATTCACAGAAACACACACACACACACACACATTCACAGAAACACACACACACATCATATCAGATTAAATTGACAAATCAAGCTTTTGTCCCCCAGATTTAAATGGATGTAAAGGATCTGATTATTGAGTTCAGCTTTAAAAGCGTGAGTGAGCTGAAGTGACCAGTTCACTCAAGGTCTTGTGATCTGTAATAAATGAAATATAATAATTAATAAGCATATAGAAATGAAGTAGAATATAGGCAGGGCTTTATGAGGCAGTGTGCATGGCCTCGGGGAACGCTGGGAGACTCCCGCTGGTCTGTCAGTGGGAATGTTTGACCTCTGTATCTGTGGGAAGTGTGTTTGATGGCTCGCTGACAGCTCGTTTCAGGACGCCTCTAAAATCATCAGTCATACATACTAATAGAAACCTCAGCTTCAGCTGTCAATCAAAGTGCTGTGTCAGAAGACTCCGGATAAACTCTCATAGATACCTGGGTAAAACAATATATCATATACATCTATATCAGTCTGCTGTAAAATAGCCTTTTACACTTTCCTGAGTTAATCTCAGTGGGGTTTTCATATGCTCATGCTATGATGATAGGGTGCGGTGTTGCTATGCGGTTGCTAAGGTGTTCTGATGGTTGCTAGAGTTTTCAGGGTGGCTGCCAAAGTGTTGCTATGTGGTTGTCAGAATGTTCTGGTGGTTGCTAGAGTGTTTGGGTGGTTGCTAGGGTGTTGCTATGTAGTTGCAAAAGTGTTCTGGTGGTTGTTAAAGTGTTCAGGTGCTTGCTAGGATGTTATGTGATTGCTAAAATGTTCTGGTTGTTGCTAGGGTGTTGCTATGTGTTTGCTAGAGGGTTCGGGTGGTTGCTAAGGTGTTGCTATGTGGTTGCTGAAATGTGCTAGTGGTTGCTAGAGTGTTCGGTGGTTGCCAGGGTGTTGCTATGTGGCTGCTGAAATGTCCTGGTTTTTGCTAGACTGTTCAGGTGGTTGCTAGGGTGTTGCTATGTGGCTGCTGAAATGTCCTGGTGGTTGCTAGACTGTTCAGGTGGTTGCTAGGGTGTTGCTATGTGGTTGCTGAAATGTCCTGGTGGTTGTTAGAGTGTTCAGGTGGTTGCTAGGGTGTTGCTATGTGGCTGCTGAAATGTCCTGGTTTTTGCTTGACTGTTCAGGTGGTTGCTAGGGTGTTGCTATGTGGCTGCTGAAATGTCCTGGTGGTTGCTAGACTGTTCAGGGGGTTGCTAGGGTGTTGCTATGTGGCTGCTGAAATGTCCTGGTGGTTGCTAGACTTCGGGTGGTTGCTAGGGTGTTGCTATGTGGCTGCTGAAATGTCCTGGTGGTTGTTAGACCGTTCGGGTGGTTGCTAGGGTGTTGCTATGTGACTGCTAAAATGTCCTGGTGGTTGCTAGAGTGTTCAGGTGGTTGCTAGGGTGTTGCTATGTGGCTGCTGAAATGTCCTGGTGGTTGCTAGACTGTTCGGGTGGTTGCTAGGGTGTTGCTATGTGGCTGCTGAAATGTCCTGGTGGTTGCTGGAGTGTTCGGGTGGTTGCTAGGGTGTTGCTATGTGGCTGCTGAAACGTCCTGGTGGTTGCTAGAGTGTTCAGGTGGTTGCTAGGGTGTTGCTATGTGGCTGCTGAAATTTCCTGGTGGTTGCTAGAGTGTTCGGGTGGTTGCTAGGGTGTTGCTATGTGGCTGCTGAAATGTCCTGGTGGTTGCTAGACTGTTCAGGCGGTTGCTAGGGTGTTGCTATGTGGCTGCTGAAATGTCCTGGTGATTGCTAGACTGTTCGGGTGGTTTCTAGGGTGTTGCTATGTGGCTGCTGAAATGTCCTGGTGGTTGTTAGACTGTTCGGGTGGTTGCTAGGGTGTTGCTATGTGACTGCTAAAATGTCCTGGTGGTTGCTAGAGTGTTCAGGTGGTTGCTAGGGTGTTGCTATGTGGCTGCTGAAATGTCCTGGTGGTTGCTAGACTGTTCGGGTGGTTGCTGGGGTGTTGCTATGTGGCTGCTGAAATGTCCTGGTGGTTGCTGGAGTGTTCGGGTGGTTGCTAGGGTGTTGCTATGTGGCTGCTGAAACGTCCTGGTGGTTGCTAGAGTGTTCAGGTGGTTGCTAGGGTGTTGCTATGTGGCTGCTGAAATTTCCTGGTGGTTGCTAGAGTGTTCGGGTGGTTGCTAGGGTGTTGCTATGTGGCTGCTGAAATGTCCTGGTGGTTGCTAGAGTGTTCGGGTGGTTGCTAGGGTGTTGCTATGTGGCTGCTGAAATGTCCTGGCGGTTGCTAGAGTGTTCGGTTGGTTGAAAAGTATCCTGCACCCTCAAGTCTGTGGGATTTTCATCTATTTTATTTTCCTTTTAATGTGTTTGTTTGCGTTCATAAATGTCGTACAAATATACGTAATGAGTTCCAAACCTGCTGCTGGTTGCACAAACCCCCTTAAATTAAGTTATAATTATTACTGAGGGATTTTACTTGTCCAACTGTGTGAGCAAATAGTGACTGTGAAGATCTTGCCACTAATAAACAACATTACGATCTCCTACTCCACTTATTTCCCTTAACTTGTTTTATGCCAGCATATTTGTGTCCGCCTTTAAATGTAAGCAGAAAGACAGAAGTGTCCTCATTCAGATCAGTGCTGTCAAATCTAGAATATTTCAAATATCTTTTATTAGGAGAGCATGAACACAGATAATAAGTGTGCACAACTGTACTCATAACATTGAGTAAATAAAATCAGTGTCTCGGGTTATTACTGTCATCTCAGACCAGGTGTGTAGCGCTTGCTTCCCGTGTGAAGAGCGGCGTGTTCACATTAGCATCTCGTCAGTGTCAGCGAAACGCCTAGATTTAAATCTGTGGATGAGGAACGGAAAGGCTTTCCTCTGTTGTCCGGGACAGAGACTCGGGATCGATCTCTACGGGGGCCTTTATTTACGCTTCTCTCCTGCAGAAACGGAGAAACTTGTGTTTAAAAGAGCCTTTTTCCAGGGCTATCAGCGCAGACTCGCTCTATCTGCAGGGGTTCAGGTTAAACTTCAAATGGATGTGTTTACGCCTGGAAAAATGGAGAGGAAAGAGAGAGAAAATGTCTCGGGTTATGTTTGAAAGAAATAAAGCGAGAAAATAGAAATGGAAAGGTCTGAGGATTGAGTCTGCAGGGACAGTGACTAAAGTAGCCCAGCGGCGTTAGATATGCATGAGCGCTGAATCATCGAGTGTGTGTGTCGAGAGAAGCGCAGCGAGTGTGTGTGTGTGTGTGTCGAGAGAAGCGCAGCGGGAAGGTGTTTGTGTTCTTCGCTTGTCCTTCCTTCTGTCCTACGGTGACTGGAGGCCATTCCTGAAGAATAAAACACAGATTATCTGCTAAAACTTTCTTTTTTAAACTGAAGCTTCGGCGTCTGCATATAAACTGAACTTCATGGAGTTCATGGACATGAATGTTGTTGAAACGGTTGTTTAAAGACTGAAAAAACTTCGGGTAGAAACTATTTGCTCTGTTTACACAAATAACTTCAGAGAAATGGCAAGTAACACATTGAATAATCATTTGTTAGTGTTCATTACTTCAATGAGCTCATTGTTTCTGCATTAAATTATTACATTGTTTAAATTAATACATTTTTCGCTAACTGTAGTTTTGTATATGTAGATTTCTGAAATACATAACTTAGACAGTCTCCTCTGATAACAGATCACTGTAAACTGTAATGTGAATGTAAATAGAAAGACTGATCAGTGTCAGTGTTCCTGAACTCCTGAAACGCCTCCATTGTAGTCTTGAGTTTCTTCCGGGAACGAACATGTCACAATGTTCCTCATTATAATAATTAATGCGCAGAATAAAGGGGCGGGGCCTGGTTGAGTTAGTTATGCCGCGTTCCAGGCAACCTGTAACCCGTGTTTTTCCAACTCGTAACTGGGAGTACATCGATTTAGTACGAGTTCACGGGTGGGAAGTCACGGGTTTGACTGCCGTTCCAGTGCACTTTCACGGGTATAAGGTTGCCTGGAATGCGGCATTAGTAGTGTGTTAAACTGGTGGTTATGGTAAAAGGGGCGGGACATTTCCCAAACACACTCGAAGCGCTCGACCAATCACAACACACTGCTCCAGCCGACCAATCAGAGCACAGTGTGCTTTTCAGAAGGAGGGGCTTCATAGAGACAGGAAGTAAACAGAGCGTTACTGACAGACTGGGAAGAGAGGAGCCGCAACAATGGAGAATATGAGGAGAATAATCAACATACATTTTTTTATTAATTGTATATACATTTCCTTGCTTGTCCTGCATGTGCTGCTACATTGATTGGGTTCTGGCTCCTGTTTCTATCATGTATTGAATGACCTCGGTAACAAAATTCCACATTTATTTCCCATTTACTCTCGGTTCACTGTTAGTTTTACTGTGAGACTGATATTTGCAAGGAAATAGGCTGTTGCCGGTGTTTGAGAAGCGGTTCAATCTCTCTCAGTCCCAGATGCATAAACGACAGAGACAGTCTGAACATGTCGGATGAGGGAGGAATCGGCTTTTCCTTCTGTCAGGCTTCAGCGCCGAGACGCCCATGAAATAACCATGATGTGTCCTGACTCCTTTCCTTTGTAATGGAAAATATGATGGAGACAAACCTCTCTGAGGCCCAGAACAGTTGTAGACAAGTATCTGACAAAATATAGACACAATCCCACCAAATACTGGATGACATGAGCTAGGAGGAAAGCCATGAGTGATGAGTCTGTCAGCAGCAAAAATAGCAGCGTTTGCATCATAAACACATTATCTGACACCTCGAACAGCCTCCAAACTATATATTCAACTCAATAAAGATTTATTTGTACAGCGCTTTTCACAATACACATGTCAAAGCAGCTTTACAGAAAGTGCATGAGTCCATATTACAATTTAGAGTTTATCAGAGGAAACTGTCTAAGTTATGTATTTCAGAAATGTACATATACAAAACCACAGTTAGCGAAAAATATATTAAACAATTAATGCATTTAAACAATGTAATAATTTAAGGCAGAAACAATGAGCAAATTGAATACTATATATCATAATCTCTGTGATTTATTAGTAGTGTTTAACTCACGCCTTCACTAGTACTAGTTGTTGTTAATAGTTATGCGATCAAACCTCTAACACTAAATATTACGCTTCAGTGTGTCAGAATGTGGACTCATCGTTAAAGTCAATCATCGTATCTCTTAAAACTCATCTCTGATCACTAATTACATATTTAAAAAATTTTCCTCAAAATATCTTGAATGTAACTCGACACCCTCGCCTCATTTAGTATGCGCGGTTCTATGAATATGCAAATGAGCCCCGCCTCCACTCACTCCCTCAGCTCAGAGATCCACTGGTTGACGATCACACGTTGATCTGATTGGTTACAAGGTAGTTTGTGACGTCAGAAACACCAGCGATTTCAAAGCGTGTGTTTGAGACTGTCTTTGGTTCACTGCAGTTTTAAGGAGGAAATACTCAGCAATGCTGTCGACTTATGAATTTACACATGGTTTTCCTCTTTGGTTTTTCAATTCTGCACCACAAATCGTAGTATTGCGGTTTGTAATGTGATGTAAATATTGATGACGGGTGTGTGGGACTAGTCTTCACTGGCGAGGGTTAACAGACGCGCTCTCAATAGGCCGTTTAAACCCACACTTTAGATGACAACATCCATTAAGTTTGACTGGTGTGGCAGACGATTAGAGGGAGCCGGTGAAGTGATTAGCGTCCCGTTGGGCAGAGATGTTGAGCGGAACACCATATGGAACGGCACTGAATAAACAAGATGGATCCGCGACGGGGAGCTTTGTTAGCGTGTTAGCGTATTAGCATGGGGTCAAAGGTCAGCTGCCGCTTTTCATTCGCTCTCGTTGAGTTAAAAGCGTCACAGATTTTGTGAACACCCCCCCCCCCACTGAAATCATCAAGTATTATGCTTGGTTTTGTAAGCTCACCGTAATTACACAAATGTATCCTATGACAGCTATAATTTAATGTGCAAATAACGGCACAGCTGTTTGCATTTGTGCATTGAATATATATATATATATATGAATCGTGCCATTATGAATAATTAAGAGAAGCGTGCTCTCATTGGATAAGAACACGCAGTCTCATGAATAATTATGAGTCATTGATGTGCTATTGGTGTAAGAAAGCATACAGTGACGTCGACAAGATTAAGATTTTAAACTACAAAAATTACAACAATTAAACGCTTCAGGAACAAGAACAAATGTGGGCGGGGCTTGATTGTGTCCGTGGGGAATTGATTGGATGGTTGTGGTTTGCCATTGGCTGATCTCATGTGAGTGACAGGTTATAGCCCCGCCCTCGTCATCAGAGAAGAGAAGAGGTGAACTTATTCTGATTCAAGATTACCAGGAACATTTAACACAATAGTGGTAAATCATTAAGAATAAACGCTCTAATATTCCATGAAAAAACAAGAATTGTCTGTTTTGATTGACTTTAAATCATTGTGCTGATGGAGTGAAACACAGATACAGTAGTTTTACCCTCCGCTCTTCATCATCATCATCATCTTCAGGGAGTGTGAGCGTTCATCTTTAACCCGAGTGTGTGTGTTCTGGAGTCATTAGCGTCTCTGAACACACTGGATACGACAGAACGAGCGGCTCGTAATTGCTGAGCTTCTGTCATGTTCCAGGGCTTTCTGTAGAGACTCTAATTTGTTTTTAAGTGTAGCGTGAGAGTGTCAGCTCCAAGACAAATCTTTGCTGAGACCGGCGTCTGCAGCGTACGCCAGTTTAGATGATGACAAGACGCTGTAAATCTGAAGCCGCTGTTTGCTCGGCGTCACACCGGAGATTTAGTCTCCAGATCTCTGCACTTTGAAGTGTTATTAACTCACTAAGCCCATTGTTGTAAATCAGATCGGGAATAATTGGGGAAATAAATTAGCATACAGTTGGAATATGAAGGAACGGGCATGTGCCTCATTAGCATGCGGAGGGAAATAAACGGCTTCGTTTGTGTTTTTGTACCAAGTTCATTTGCAGGAACATTTCAAGATTTATACGGCATAAATCTGTATCGATGAATCATGAATATATGCATAGATTAGAAATAAAGCTTTTAAAAGAGGGTTTTCACAGTGACTCTATAGAAGACCCATCTTTGGTTCCTCAGAGAACCTCTCAGTGATCAGTTCTTAACAGAACCATATTTTTTCTTGGTGTGAGGAACATTTTAATAATAAAAAAGGACATTTTTCCACTATAAAGAACAGGGGAAAAATCCCATGGATGTTAAAAGTTCTTCATAGAACCATCAGTGCCAGAGTGTATTATATTATATATTATTTCCACACACATAAACTATATATAATATGCAGGAGTCAGTTCCTTGGTGATGAATCATGACTGTCTTTATGAGTGAGTCACTGAATCATTCATTCAACCAATTCATTTAAAAACACGGAATCATTCCAAAACAAATCAAGTGAGTGAGTCATTGAATCATTCATTCGACCAATTAATTTAAAACACTGATTCATTCCAAAATTAATCGAGTAAGTGAGTCATTGAATCATTCATTCGACCAATTCATTTAAAAACACTGATTCATTCCGAAACTTATCGAGTGAGTGAGTCATTGAATCATTCATTCGACCAATTCATTTAAAAACACTGATTCATTCCGAAATTAATCGAGTGAGTGAATCATTGAATCATTCATTCAACCAATTCATTTAAAAACACTGATTCATTCCGAAATTAATCAAGTGAGCGAGTCATTGAATCATTCATTCGACCAATTCATTTAAAAACACTGATTCATTCCGAAACTAATCGAGTGAGTGAGTCATTGGATCATTCATTCAACCAATTCATTTAAAAACACTGATTCATTTCAAAACTAATCGAGTGAGTGAGTCATTGAAGCCTTCATTCGACCAATTCATTTAAAAACACTGATTCATTCCGAAACAAATCAAGTGAGTCATTGAGTCTTTCAACTCATTAGGACCGATTCAATCGGGAACTAAACAAGTGTCATTGACTCAATCATTCAAATGTTTCATAAACTCGTTCAGGGTTAGGAAGTTTCTTTGACGCAGTGATACATTTTGAACGCCTCTGATTGGTGCTTGTGTTCATGCGCTTAACTGTGATTGGTTACAACGCTCAACGCTATAAAAACACGGTGTAAACAGAAACCTTTGGTATAATTAAATAGAATAGCACAATTCACAGTTACTTTATTGTGGCTGCTGCGTTTAATCTATCATCGCTGTGAGACTGAAGGCTGGATGAGGTTGAGCTGTGCATCACATCATTACGGCCGGATCTCAGTGTATTCCCGGAGCTGTGGTTCTGAAGAGCTCAGCATCCGTGAGCTGATGTAACGGGACACTGGGAAATATAGCAGGACACACACATTCTGCTGGGATCGTTGCATCAGCATCATCATCATCATCATCATCAGGGGGAGTCGAGCACACTCTCTCACAGCAGCTTCATGTTCATCAGTTCTCCGTGCGCATCCTTCAGGAAAGGGGAATATCAGAAAAATATTAGAGCTGAACAACGATTAATCGCATCCAAAAGTCTGTGTTTACAAAATATATATGTGTGTACAATTATTTTGTATACATAAATACACACATGCATGTATATATTTAAGACAAATGTGTTATTTATATATAAAATATTTATATAAAAATAATATTTTTAAATAAAACATATTTTCCTCTATGGAGAAAATGAACATGATTTTTACTTGAAGTTCGTGAGTGTATCGCTCCTGTTATAGTTGTGCATGTGGTGTGTTTGAGGAGTGATCAGCCGTTATATGTAAGATGGAGTGTGTGTGTGTGTGTGTGTGTGTGTGTGTGTGTGTGTGTGTGTGTGTGTGTGTGTGTGTGTGCGCGTTCACTCAAAATCCCCTCCGGACTGATGGCGAGCATCCATCTTTTTTCCATTTGTAAAGAGCTGAGATGGCCGTGACCTTCTGCTGATAAACGGGGAAGCAGGAGCGGCAGAGAAATGGCTTCACTTTCATTTATTTATGTTTAATGTGCGGCTGCAGGTTCGGCGCTCTGTTTTAGACCCACTTAAAGCTGGGCCGGATCCATCCGGTCTCCATTAACGCTGCGGTCCCCTCCGGCAGACCCCTGAGAGCCTGAGAGCCCTCGCCCGGCCGTCACACACGCTGAGGCTCGAGCTGAGAGACGTTCAGGCCTTCACTGCCGTGTGCAGATGGCGTATTAAACTTCCTATTAAACGCATTCGTCAGGCTGTGGGTTTAGCCCTCGCTCGGCCAGGTGTTGATTATGGGCTTGTGTAGTGTGTGCCAGTGTGTGCCAGTGTGTGCCAGTGTGGCGTCTGCCAGAGCCGGAATCTGGCACTCTCCGCCCTTCTTCATTTCCCTGTATATTATTCAGTTTTTAATGGAAAAAAATTCCAATTTGTATATATATATATACAGCTAGTGGTCATCGAGACCATAGGGAAAAACTGCCATATGGATATTTTTAATATTATCTCAGGATTGTGGCAGTCGATATATTAGGCTGCTGTCACTTTAAGACCTGACGCACAGAGCCATTATACTGTTTTATACAGCTAATATACTTGTCTTTATGCTTGTCAAAATGTGTGGGAATGAGAAAGATTATGTTCAATATGCGCAATCCCAAACTGACATTCAAGCCCTGGAACACTAACAATATTCATCCGGAGCAAATGAAACGAGTGAGTAAAGGGACGCTGTCGGAGAGAGGAGAGCCAGAACACACAGCTCATATTACATATATATTATATAAAATAGCAATGTTCATTTGTATTTGGTCTTGGCGGATCGAGGCAGGGGGAGCTTGGGAGGTGGAGGGGTTCAGAGGAACCATTTAAATATTTAAATATTGAGCAAGCAATCTCATTGGCTGCAATATCAGCAGAGGCCAATCAGCTTGTGCCATGTGATAATGATGAGGTTGTATATATATATATATTGTGAGCTCTATGTATCAAAAACAAACTAAAGTTGCATCAGCCTCCCATGACTTAGTGTCATCATCACCAAACACACCACATCCAGCCTGCAGACTCCCTTAATTAATGCTGAAGAGAGTGTGTGTGTGTGTGTGTGTGTGTTTGAGCTGAAGAGAGAGAGTGTGTGTGTGTGTGTGTGTGTGTGTGTGTGTGTGTTTGAGCTGAAGAGAGAGAGAGTGTGTGTGTGTGTGTGTGTGTGTGTGTGTGTGTGTGTGTGTGTGTGTGTGTGTGTGTGTGTGTGTTTGAGCTGAAGAGAGAGAGTGTGTTTGAGCTGAAGAGAGAGAGTGTGTGTGTGTGTGTGTGTGTGTGTGTGTGTGTGTGTGTGTGTGTGTGTGTGTGTGTGTGTGTGTGTGTGTGTTTGAGCTGAAGAGAGAGTGTGTGTTTGAGCTGAAGAGAGAGTGTGTGTGTGTGTGTGTGTGTGTGTGTGTGTGTGTGTGTGTGTGTGTGTGTGTGTGTGTGTGTGTGTGTGTGTGTGTGTGTGTGTGTGTGTGTGTGTGTGTGTGTGTGTGTGTTTGAGCTGAAGAGAGAGAGTGTGTTTGAGCAGTCGAAGCTCAGGTCTGTCCCAGAAGTGCCGGCGCCTGAGGCAAACGCTCCCAGAGACGGTGTGTGTGTGTGTGTGTGTGTGTGTGTGTGTGTGTGTGTGTGTCGTGGGGAAGAGACAGTCAGTTCCAGTTCCCTGTGACAAGAGCTCTCAGGAGTGTGTATTAGTGGGAACGAGACGAGTGTTTAAGGGCCATACTGTCTAACTGGGAGCCGTGCGTTTGTTTAATGGGATCTTTGTTTAACTTTAAGTTGGAAATGTAATGTTCAGGTCTATGCTCAAAAACTGAATAAATGGATTATAAATACAGCGTAAATATAATGTAGTACCATAAAATCCCCTAAAAATACAAAATATTAAATAAAAAAACATTATCAAACTAAAATATAGTACAATCCTGTCATTGAAAACAAATAAATAAATCTGTCATGTGTGTCCGTGGCGTGAAGAGCTCCAGAGAGAGACTGACACTGGGATCTCGCATTTGTTACACTGTTTATTTAAATTTAAGTTATATTATAATATTGTATTATTTTTTGATGTTTTTTTATTCTTCTTCTATGTATTCCAAGCTTTGGCAGTGTTGTATTATTTACAGTCATGCCAATAAAGCAGTTTTTTGAGTTTGAATGTAATTGCTGTTGTGTGTTTGATGAAGGAAACTGGCGAAGAAGCGTAAGGAGACGCTGAGCAACACGAGGCAGGAGATGACAGTGATGGTGAACTCCATGGACAAGAGTTACGCGGAGCAGGGGACCAGCTGTGATGAGGCCATCTCCTTCATGGACACACACAACCTCAACGCCAGACGTGAGTCACATGATCACAGGATCTGCTCCCAAAATAAGCATTTATTCAAACCTACACATTAGTGATTATATGAGGTCAGACTTAGTCGTTTTTCACTGAAAATCTCATTCACATTCAAGTCAAATGTAAGAAAACATGATACGGAAGATCCCTGATGTTAAAGTCTGACTGGAACTAAACATAAACATGAATGAGAGTGTGTGTTTATCTGCAGAATGATTGTGTTTGACGCTTGTAATCTCTCTGATCTCATGTCTGCCCCGCCCACCTGCTGAACTCAGCCACTCAGAGCTCTGATCTCATGTCTGCCCCGCCCACCTGCTGAACTCAGCCACTCAGAGCTCTGATCTCACGTCTGCCCCGCCCACCTGTTGAACTCAGCCAATCAGAGCTCTGATCTCATGTCTGCCCCGCCCACCTGCTGAACTCAGCCACTCAGAGCTCTGATCTCATGTCTGCCCCGCCCACCTGCTGAACTCAGCCAATCAGAGCTCTGATCTCATGTCTGCCCCGCCCACCTGCTGAACTCAGCCACTCAGAGCTCTGATCTCATGTCTGCCCCGCCCACCTGCTGAACTCAGCCACTCAGAGCTCTGATCTCATGTCTGCCCCGCCCACCTGCTGAACTCAGCCAATCAGAGCTCTGATCTCATGTCTGCCCCGCCCACCTGCTGAACTCAGCCAATCAGAGCTCTGATCTCATGTCTGCCCCGCCCACCTGCTGAACTCAGCCACTCAGAGCTCTGATCTCATGTCTGCCCCGCCCACCTGCTGAACTCAGCCAATCAGAGCTGTGATCTCACGTCTGCCCCGCCCACCTGCTGAACTCAGCCAATCAGAGCTCTGATCTCATGTCTGCCCCGCCCACCTGCTGAACTCAGCCAATCAGAGCTCTGATCTCACGTCTGCACCGCCCACCTGCTGAACTCAGCCAATCAGAGCTCTAATCTCATGTCTGCCCCGCCCACCTGCTGAACTCAGCCAATCAGAGCTCTGATCTCATGTCTGCCCTGCCCACCTGCTGAACTCAGCCACTCAGAGCTCTGATCTCACGTCTGCCCCGCCCACCTGCTAAACTCAGCCAATCAGAGTTGTTTTATTTTTTCTAGACTCCATTTGTCATTCAATTTTAATTCGTAAAAAATCATAATCAGAATGAGCTTTATTCGCCAAGTGTGCGCAAACACACGAGGAATCACATCATATATATTCACATCATATTCATCATATTCCAAAAAATTATGTCTAATCAATTTATTTGTTTTTATATATTATTATTATTATTATTATTATTATTATATATATTGATCATTTTTATCCCATTTTCTCGCACACGGCTGAAATCTCGAGGCTCTAAACGAGTCAATATTATGATTGATTGAGATTCACTGAGAAAACAGCCTTAATGCTGGACAATCATGGCCATATGTGATGCATCCAGTGAACCGACAGCTCTCTGATCACATGACAGCATTATTAAATATTGCAGGAGCGTCCCTCAGCGTGACTGGCGTGTATGTGTGTGTGTGTGTGTGTGTGAAGTGGCCACACACAGGGATAAATAAATCAACACGGCTCTTATGCTCGTGTCTGACCTTATCCTGCGGTGTGTGAGTGACAGACGGGTCACTGCTGTCACACACTCGTCACACACACACAGAGAGAAGCACTTATCATTCACACACACTGCCACAGTGAACGTGAGCGGTGAACACAAGTGTGTGTGTGGATCAGAACAGGGTTGTGTATCCGTGATACTGCATTTACACACACTGTCCAGAACACTGTCTTTAAGCTCAAAGTAAACACAGATCATTTTAGTAAATGTACAGTGACATGTTTGATATACAGTCAAACCAACATTCACTCCGACGCCTTCAGCATTCCTCACTTTATCACAAATTTGTATACATTTTACTAGTATGAAGAATATCTGGGTATAATATGTCACAGGTTACTTTATTTTGCTCTCCTCACTTACAGAAGTGAACTATAGTGTCCTGCACACACTAGTGAACATATGAAAGCTGATCTCTGGCGTCTGAGTGTTTGGTTTGAGTGTGTATAATAATGTGTGTGTCAGTGAACTCAAATATCCTCTTTATCTGCTGCTTTACTGTAAAGCTGTGTCGTCGCCGTCCTCGTTCACCGTGAAGACTAACACACTCAGCACATCCGTGCCCAACTCCTACTATCCAGGTAAAGCACGTCAGGTCGAGTGTGAGACGCAACGCTTCTGCACAACTGCGCTTTACACACCCATGACATCAGCGTGTGTGTGTGTGTGTGTTCGTGTGTGTGTTCGTGTGCGTGTGTGTGTGTGTGTGTGTGTGTGTGTTCGTGTGTGTGTGTTCGAGTGTGTGTGTTCGTGTGTGTGTTCGTGTGCGTGTGTGTGTGTGTGTGTGTTCGAGTGTGTGTGTTCGTGTGTGTGTTCTTCTGGCTTTGAGCTCATCTGAATAACACACAGCATACGGATCACTTTCAGCACATTTACCATTCAAAAGTTTTTTATAAAAGTATTATTTAGACACTTTATGTGATACAATTTAGTGACAATTTATGTCCTTATTTATTACTAATTATTGCACTGTTTTTATTCTTGCATTGTCTATTCTAGTTTTTATTTTATTGTATTGCTATTATGCTATTTATTGGCGAAGCTGCTGAGACACACACCCTAGTTTCTGATGTTGTTATTGGTTAATGTCTTTATGTCGTGTTTTGACCGGGACATTAGAACTTAGTTTCGTTCCTTGTAAAATGTAAAATGTAAAAATGAGTTTGGAATGACCCTTGAACCTTGATAAGTTTTGGGGTCATGCATTAAATTGATAACAGTGACAGTAGAACATTTATTATGTTACTAAATGTTACATTATAAACTGTTTTCAACATTGATAATAATCCTAAATGTGTCTTGATCATCAAAGCATCATATTAGAGTGATTTGTGAAGGATCATGTGACACTGAAGACTGGAGTAATGATGCTGAAAATTCAGCTTTGATCACAGGAATAAATTACACTTTACTATATATTCACATAGAGAACAGATGATTTACACTGGAATAATATTTGACATTTTTACTGTATTTTTGATAGCGACCCCAAACTTTTGAATGGTAGTGTAAACATCATGGGCAAGGAAGTGAACTATTAACATGTAATGAGGTGAACTAACGGTGTCCTGGAGCTGGATGAGTGTGTGTATGATATATAATATCTGTGTGTTTGCATTAGTCTCCTGTCTAACCTTCACTAATGCAGAACTAACTCTCGCTGATCTCCTCTCTCTTCTCTGTGAACTCGTCTCTGTGCCGCTGAACAGACCCGTTTGTGCCGACCGCCATCTTAGGTGAGAACCCTCTCTCTCTGTTCCACACGTGATGATGATGAGAATAACACGAGCATCTTCCTCAGTGTCTCTGTCTCGCTTCCAGAGCAAACATCTAAACATTCCCAAATCAGGATACATTTACTGGAGAAACACTTTGACTGAAGATGATTCTTTGGCAGATATTTATTCTTGTTTTATTACACGGCTCTGTGGAATACTTGATTCTGATTGGTCAGTCACACATCCAGCGGGATATTATTCCCAGATAACAACAGAACACAGAAACTCAGGCTCATCCGGGTCACTGAAGTCAGCAGCGTTATACACTCGCTATACACTCGCTATACTCTCGCTATACACTCGCTATACTCTCGCTATACACTCACTATACTCTCGCTATACTCTCGCTATACACTCACTATACTCTCGCTATACACTCGCTATACGCAAGTCAGCAGCGCTATACACTCGCTATACACTCGCTATACACTCGCTATACGCAAGTCAGCAGCGCTATACACTCGCTATACGCAAGTCAGCAGCGCTATACACTCGCTATACACTCGCTATACTCTCGCTATACACTCGCTATACTCTTGCTATACACTCGCTATACTCTCGCTATACTCTCGCTATACACTCGCTATACTCTCGCTATACACTCGCTATACTCTCGCTATACACTCGCTATACTCTCGCTATACACTCGCTATACGCAAGTCAGCAGCGCTATACACTCGCTATACGCTCGCTATACACTCGCTATACACTCGCTATACTCTCGCTATACACTCGCTATACACTCGCTATACTCTCGCTATACACTCGCTATACTCTCGCTATACACTCGCTATACGCAAGTCAGCAGCGCTATACACTCGCTATACACTCGCTATACACTCGCTATACGCAAGTCAGCAGCGCTATACACTCGCTATACGCAAGTCAGCAGCGCTATACACTCGCTATACACTCGCTATACTCTCGCTATACACTCGCTATACTCTTGCTATACACTCGCTATACTCTCGCTATACTCTCGCTATACACTCGCTATACTCTCGCTATACACTCGCTATACTCTCGCTATACACTCGCTATACTCTCGCTATACACTCGCTATACGCAAGTCAGCAGCGCTATACACTCGCTATACGCTCGCTATACACTCGCTATACACTCGCTATACTCTCGCTATACACTCGCTATACACTCGCTATACTCTCGCTATACACTCGCTATACGCAAGTCAGCAGCGTTATACGCTCGCTATACACTCGCTATACACTCGCTATACTCTCGCTATACACTCGCTATACGCAAGTCAGCAGCGCTATACGCTCGCTATACACTCGCTATACACTCGCTATACTCTCGCTATACGCAAGTCAGCAGCACTATACACTCGCTATACGCTCGCTATACACTCGCTATACTCTCGCTATACTCTCGCTATACGCAAGTCAGCAGCGCTATACACTCGCTATACGCTCGCTATACGCAAGTCAGCAGCGCTATACACTCGCTATACGCTCGCTATACACATTCGCTATACACTCACTAGGAACGTTTTTTCATCGTGGAAGTTTTGCTTTTGATGAGCTAATAAAATATTAAAACTCAGCCGAATCAATATTTTTTTTGTATAGTTATTTAATTATGCTTATCTCCATAATTATGTATGTGTTGAAATGCTGTGTAATAAGTGTTATGACTGAATACCGTATCTCTTAAATGTCCGTCTAGTTTGATCTCGCCGCTGAAACTGCGTTAAAGAGCCAATCAAATATTCAACTCAGACCAATATTTTTATTTTGTGTTTAATTATTACAGTTCTGGCAGGTCACGCTAGTCAAGCTTGTATCAGTGACTCTCGGCTGATCCTCGACCTGTAGGAATACGACTCCTAGGATTACCCTCCTCCCTCCCCAGCTCCGCCTGTCTCCGTCAGGATTTGGCATTCCCTCTGAATCAGACTAAAATTCTCTAATTATGTTGTACATTAAAATTAATTGATATCTGCAATACATTCACGTTGGTTGTGTTCTGTTCACCCTGAGGAGGGTTATTGCTAATCCATGCTAGGCTAACCAAAACAGAACCAGACCGCCAATCCTAACTGTATGCTAACTGTCAATCATATCTGACCATAGTGGTCCTGACAGAATTATGTGCAAGTAGCCGTGAAATAAGTGGGAGAATGTACATCCAGCCGGTTGTTATCTCAGAATAAACCCCTTCTGGTGTGTGTGTGCATGTGCGTGTGTGTGTTAGTGTGTGTGTGTGTGTGTGTGTGATCTCAGAATAAACCCCTTCTGGTGTGTGTGTGCATGTGCGTGTGTGTGTGTGTGTGTGTGTGTGATCTCAGAATAAACCCCTTCTGGTGTGTGTGTGCATGTGCGTGTGTGTGTGTGTGTGTGTTAGTGTGTGTGTGTGTGTGTGTGTGATCTCAGAATAAACCCCTTCTGGTGTGTGTGTGCGTGTGTGTGTGTGTGTGCGTGTGTGTGTGTGTGCGTGTGTGTGTGTGTGTGTGTGTGTGTGTGTGTGTGTGTGTGTGTGATCTCAGAATAAACCCCTTCAGGTGTGTGTGTGTGTGTGTGTGTGTGTGGGGCTGATGAAGACCTGATCCTGATCACCCTGTCGGGTTTATTCTGATATAACGACCGGCTGGATGTACATTATCCCTTATTTAAACACAAACTCACTTCATTTTGACGCAAGACTTGTTTCTCCAGTAAATGTGTCCTGATTTAAGAATGTTTTAGATGTTCGTGCTGGAAAGCGAGACCGAGGCCTTACGGAAGACGCTCGTGTGTTCAGTGTGTGTGTGTGTGTTGTTGAGAGACAGACAGGAGGTAGATCTGACGCTTCTCACATTCATTCCTGCCTGCTTTTCTCTTGTGTGTGAGATCTGAGGTTATTCCTCGAGCCGAGGCTTCACCCCATCCCATCCGCATTCGGTGTCGTGCGTGTGACGTCACGTCTGTCTATGACCTCTCATGTGCATGGACAGATGATGTGGACCGGATGAGGGGGGAGTGACAGTGTGGCACGATAGAATAAACCAATCATGTCCATTCTTCAGTTCGTTATGCTGATGATAGCTTTTAAAACACACTTTCTCATTAGAACGTTTTTACAAAAGAACACAGTTTTACTAACATTTCGGAACAGCTGCATTAGACTATATCAGATGAGGACTTGCGTTCAGGAAGTAGATTTCCCATTCATTCAATTAAAAGACACAAGACTGCGTACTAACGAGGGAATTAATTAACTAGTCGTCCCATAAAGCACTGGGGTTTTTGTCTTAAAGGAACGGTTCACCCAAAAATGATCATTCTGTTGTAATTTACTCTCCCTCGTGTCGTTTCTTTCTTCTGTGGAACACAAAAGAAGATATTTTGAAGAACATTGGGAACTGAATAACTTTGGACCCCATTAACTTCTTTTGTGTTGCATCGACAGTCTGGTTTTTGAACACATGATGACCATTTTGGAGTGAACTTTCGCTTTAACTGACTTTAACTTTTGCTTTAACTGACTTTAGGTAGGTTGGAAGCTATTTAGTTAAACGCCAGTCTTTCAGTTTTTTCTGAATTACGTTAATTACAATATGATTATATTTTGTAAGCACTGATTTAGGCAGATCTCATCCCCGCCGGCACACAACCGACACTCAGTGCTGAAGGTGATAGGAATAATGCCAGCCGTAGAAAACCTTTAGTGCTAAATGGTTGTAAACAGGTTTGCAAAATACTGTAAATCAACATTGACATGTTGAAACAATGTTGGAAATTTAAACCATTTCTAACCTTGATTCATGATGTCGATTCAACCGTGAATAAACATTGAAATGTGCTTTTAAAATGTCAGTTGTTTTAATGTTAGAAAAATGTTAGCGCTAAAAGGTTGTGAAAAGGTTAACAAAATGCTTTCAATTATAGCAACATCTGTACGAAAAGTTGATTCCATTTGCAAAATTCAATACGGATTCAACCGTTGATTCACGCATGAAATAATGTCAGCTGATGTTTCATTGTTAGCGCTAGATTAACAACGTACTTGGAAATCAACGTCGGAAGTCTCTACAGAAAGTAGAACGTCGAAACAATGTTGCAATATCAACGTTCACTCGATTTGCAGAATTGAAACCAGTTTGAACCCTAATTCACCTGTGAATGAATATCGAAATGTGCTTTAAAAATAATGTCAGTTGTTTTAATGTTAGAAAAACATTTAGAGCTAAAAGGTTGTAAAAAGGTTTGCAAAATACTATAAATCAACATTGACATTATTACAAGATCTGCACGAAAATCTAAATGTTGAAACAATGTTGCAAATTGAAAAAATAATGTCAAGTTGTTTTAATGTTAGAAAAAGGTTAGCGCTAAATGGTTGTGAAAATGCTTTAAATTATAGCAAGATCTGTATGAAAAGTAAAACATTGATTCAATTCGCAAAATTCAAAACTGATTCAACATGCATTTGATCTCCTAAACTGATCCAAAGTTCAACACTGATTCAACCTTGACTCAGATTTACTCGTGAATTAACATTAAAATATGGTTGAAATAATGTCAGTCGTTGGTTCAACACTGAAAAACAATGGCTCGACTCGACAAGATCACATCACTGAAAGAACATCAGTGTTGATTCGATTTCCCAAATGGAAACAGAATCCAGAAATGCAGATGATGTCGTCGTGTAACCTCGCCTCGTTCTCCTGAGGGTTTCTCCACAGTCGTTCCCCAGCGAGGGTCTAGAATGGGATCTTTACTTCCGGTTCGGCCTCGTCTCATTCTGTCATCAGACGCTTCAGGCGTGCGTTAGTTGATGAGAGATCAGTCAGAACCTCAGATAGTCTTCATGTGTAGCTGCTCTTGCTTCAAACTATCTTGTTGCTTACACCCTTTTTCCTCTCTCTTCCTGTTTTCTTTCTTCACATTTAACCTGTTATGTATCCTCTTAAAAAGTGCCCATTAATGGTAAGTTGCCAATCGGCCCTGTGTTTTTTGGGGGTTTACTGTCAGTGGGATCCGCTCCCCCTCAAACCGTGTCTCTCTCTCTCTCTCTCTCTCTCTGTGTGTCTCTCTCTCTCTCTCTCTGGCATGGCCTGGTGTCGCACGCCCTCCCCGTCCACCTGTGCAGACATTAGCTAGCATGGCCTCCTCATACACACACCGTGTGTGAAACACCCTCCACTCACCTCCATCCTCACACTGCAAAACATGCTCTTCACACTTACTATTGTTGTCTTGTTTGCAGTTCAGATATCAAAAAATCAAGATGCATTTACTAGATGAGGAAAATACTTTAAGACATTATGTCTCGTTTTCTGGGGGAAAAAATCGAAATGAAGTTTTGCTTAAAACAAGCTAAATGATCTACCAATGGGGTCAGACAAATACTCCTGTTTCTGTTTGAATTAACATTATTTTTCTGACCACATTGGCAGATAATTGTGCTTTTTTTAAGCAAAACTTCATTTAGATTTTCCCCCCCAGAAAACGTCTTTAACATAATGTCTTAAAGCATTTTCCTCATCTAGTAAATGCATCTTGATTTTTACATATTTGGACTGTGAACGACACAAACACTAAGTAAGAAAGCGTGCTTTGCAGTGCACATGTGCTTCTTTTGCTTTTGGTTCTGGTTCTGGTTTTGGTTCTGGTTCCCGACCCTGTTGTGAAGGTTCCACATCCACACATCACCGTAACCCTTCATTCGGACACCATTCCACCATTCGTGCGATCTCTAGCAAGCTAGTTTATGAGAACAGACGGCTTTGTTTTGATGTGTATCTCTGAGGTGCGCGTTCTGTTTATGCACATGTCGGATTAGAGTTGTTGTTGTTGTTGTTGTTGTTGTTGTTGTGCTCATCTCTTCATGTAGTCGTCGTTTAGCAGCCGTAAACCCTCAGTTTACCCCTGTTTGCTGACCGCTTGTGTGGCTTTGGTTTAGACGAGAGCCAGACGATGACCAGCGAGACCAGCAGCCTGGTTCAGTCACACACACACTCCTATAAGAAGCGTGAGGCGCTGGACGTCCCGTACCAGACCGGACAGCTTCACCCGGCGATCCGAGTGGCCGATCTCCTGCAACACATCACACAGATGAAGTGTGCCGAGGGCTACGGCTTCAAGGAGGAGTACGAGGTGATTCTGCAGGTGTACATGCCAAACATGTGGTTCTTACTCAGTGTTTCTGTCGGGTTTCCAGGCCAAATATCTAAAACATTCTTAGATCGAGATGCGTTTACTAGATGAGTAAAGTCACATAAGAAAGTCTTGTTTCCTGATAAATAAATAAAAATGAAGTGTGTTTTTGACTGTATGATGATCATATGTGCCAGTGGGGTGAGAAAAATAATCTTGTTTTCTATAAGAATTAAGACTTTATTTATTTTTAAGATAGAATTTCTTATGTCATTTGACTTTTCTAGTAAATGCTTCATGATTTAAGATTTCTTTGATATTTGGACTGGAAACAAGTCAAAAATACTGAGTAAGAAAAGCATTTTTTGCAGTGTATTCTCTTACTATCATTTGTTTTGTCATGTTTGTGCATCACTGCATGCTGTTTGCGGATTATGAATAATTCATCCTGAAAAATAATTTAGTCACATTTAAAGTGCCCTATCATGCATTTTCGAGTGTAAAAAGTCTGCAAAGTTTTAAAGCTCAAAGGGCAGATAAAAGAAAGAAGTGATTCTGAACTGAAACGAGTCGTGTGTAATAATGTAACTAATTAGCATAATGCCTGCCTCTGGTGTTGATTGGCTGATCATCGTCTCTTAGCTCCGCCCTCAAACACTGTAGTGTATCTGAGACTGGGAGAGTTTGGTTCGTGTTGTTCATGTGGAGAAGACGCTGTTTTCTGAGATTGATACGGTAAAACCCACGCCATCGTCACTGTTCGTATCACTGTGATCAAGAGCTGAGATTCAGATATGATAATGAGCGTTTGCTTTCTGACCAATCACAGCAGAGCAGCTCTCAGAGAGGCGGAGCTTAGACTGAATCTTCAAACGAAGCGTTTCAGACACTGAGAGGAAAGAGCTGACGCTGAAGATTAAAGTGGTTTTTTTTTGTAAATCTATTGTAGGAGACTCAGAAACAACATTAGGAGTCTTTAAAACAGCATGATAGGGCACTTTAATTAATGTCATTCCAAACCTGACTTTATTTCTTCTGTGAAGCAAAAGGAGATGTTTAGCAGAATGTCCAAGCTTCTGTTCTGCATAAAACAAAAGCGGATTTTATGGCTTTTTTTTTTTTTTGTCCTCTTTTATTTTAGCTTGATTTTCATGTTTAATGGGGAAAAAAGTAATCCAGGTTTGAAACGACATGAGAATGAGTAAATGATTCAACTATTCTTTTCATTTTCACTGCAAAAATGTATGTTCTTCCTCAGTGTTTCTGTCTCGTTCTCCAGCACTAACATCTAAACATTCTCAAATCAAGATTCATTTCCTGGAGAAACACAATGACTGAAGATATTAAGGCTTGTTTAATGAAAAATTTATCAAAATAAAGTGAGTTTGTGCTTAAAAGAAGAACAAATATCTGTCAGTGGAGTCAGAAATATCAACTTTATTCAAAGAGAAAACAAGACTATAGTTCTGACTCCACTGACAGATATTTGTTCTTCTTTTAAGCACAAACTCACTTTATTTTGATAAATTTTTCATTAAACAAGCCTTAATATCTTCAGTCATTTTGTTTCTTCTCCAGTAAATGAATCTTGAGAATGTTTAGATGTTTGTGCTGGAGAACGAGTGAGAAGATCGTGAGGAAGAGATGTTCTGTGATCTCATGTCATCTCCGTCCCGCTCCAGTGTTGGTTCTGTCCCGGCCACACACACACACACACACACACACGCGCTGATCCACGGCTCTCTCTGTGTGTGTGTGTGTGTGTGTGTGTGTCGTCCTCTCACTCACAGCTTGATCCTCCACATCTCACTGAAGTAAATATTTCAGGCCGGAGCGCTGGTTGGGAGCCGCCCCGAGGGCTCGTTCATTATGGATAAAGAGTGTTTTAGAGTTGAGGTAGATGTTGAGTTAGCACACACTCCATCTTGTCGTAACTGTGTGTTCACCCTCCATGTTGAATGACAGTCGCACAGTGATTGAGATGACCAGCACTAAAATATTCCCTTATCTCTCCCTCCGACACATGCTTCTTGTTATTCCGTACGTTAACTTTGGAAAAGATAAACGAGGTAAGCAGTTTTCTGGATATATGTAAGATGTTTGAGTTGCTGATATGAAAGATTTGTCCTGAAAGCTCCTGTTATTGGCCCTTCGCTAAGCCCCGCCTTAAAACACTCATTGACCAATCCTAGCTTAGCTTTTTTTATTTTTATTTTATTGAAATAACAGTAACAATAGGGGAATATAGAGTCGTGCAAAACACTTGAATCTTTAGTTTAGCAGCGTTTGCGTCCGCTGTGTGATTTTGTTCTTTTTCAAATGCAATGCAAAGTGAAAACATATGAGGAAATATTGTTGCAGAGTTTCACGGAAAGCATAAATTAATAAATCCTGGCTCTTATTTTGACTGTAAGAAGTTTGAATCAAGCCAATACATAATGTAACTATTTCTTTAAAGAGCAACAAGTCCTCAGATCTACTTGCAAAATTCATTGAGTTATAAAATGACAGATTAATAAGCATCTCTGAAGTGTCAATAACAGTGTCAGTGTTACAGAGTTCATCAATAATGAAGCGGCTTTGAAGGAGCGCTACAGAAGCGCTGTCATCATTCATTTCCACACCATGAAAGACTAACATGTGAC